>PPHW02000005.1:0-52250 GCA_003705225.2 Ambrosiozyma vanderkliftii
CCCCCCCCCCCCCCCCTAAAAAGCTTAAACTGATAGATCTACAGTCTATAACTATGGCCATAAACATAAACATATCCACATCCATATCCATATCCTTATTGTGTAGAAATCTAGATACAAAATCTACATCTGGGTATTTACTATTTTTACTATCTAGTAATTCTATTAAATTAAACATTGCATGGAGCTATTTACATTGCCTCATTAGACCATACCCTATAACTGATTAACATATATGAATGAACCTATGTAATGTAATGTAAAATATAGTAGACACTCTATCCATCCATCCATCCATCCATCCACACTTACCCCACTCTCCAATCCCCTGTTCTCCTAATACTAGTATTCTTAACTTGAATCTATATAATACTCCGAATCTCATTGAAAGATAAACGAATAAAGAAAGAAAGAAACACAGAGCCCTGTATATAGTAGATAGACAAACCCCGTCTCTTCGTTTCGGTCTGCCATTTTTCAATTGTGTGCATGTCTTACTAGAAGTGAACCATCGCATTGATTCACTTCAACACAATCAATAAAACAATGGATACAGAGACACCACAATTTTTTGATTAAAAATAAACTCCTCCCTCTCTCCTTCTCCCTTTTATTTATATCCCAAACCATTATCATCATAGAACGATAGCAAATAAAACAAAACAAGAAAACAAGCTCCATACTCAGCCTTCAATGGATTCAATCGTCTTGAAAATAGATGGTTCGGACCTCATTACTTTAACTGAGACGGAAGACAATTTCTCATATACCAAATCCGACAGCCACAGTACAACGGGAAATGACAGTTCCCTCCCCCTTCTTAATATCACCACTTCTAACCTACCAAGGCATTTGACTGAGTCTAAAATTATAGTGATAGACTCCATTAAATCTGGTACAAGAAAGGCTACAAAGGTTCTTTACAAACAAGTCATTGCGCCATTGTTCAAACGCTTACAATTACACCACTCCTACATCGAAACCGAATCTAAGGCAACAATCCCCCTATTTGCTACATCGTTGACCCCTTCAATCCATGCTGACCAATACTTGATCATATTTATCTCTGGTGATACTTCAATTAATGAATTTATAAATTATTTGCCTGAATCTAACCACACAGTGTTGATCTCCCCCATCCCTCAAGGTACTGGAAATGCCCTATCGCATTCATTAAATATATCATCTCCATTAGCAGCTGTTAAAACTTTACTATCCCCCAGTGCGTCACCACATAAATTCCAATTATACAAGGCAGATTTCCTCACAAAGGCATTCATCACCAGTAGAGGTCGGCACATCAGAGAGATCCACAGCCGGAAATTCTTCATCGTTGGATCTTGGTGTCTTCACGCAACTCTAGTTGGAGAATCAGACACACCGGAACTACGTAAATTTGGTAGAGAAAGATTTAGAATCGCTGCAGAAAATCTTTTATCCACAAACCCCGAGTTTAACGGATCAATTACCATCACTAATGGCACGAATACCAATGATAAGCACGAATTGACACAACTCAAGAGTGGAAAGCTAAGTTACTTTGTGTTATCCGGTATGCCTAGGTTTGAAAAGACTTTTGAAATTTCTCCACATTCCAAGCCAGATGCTAATGATTTACATTTAATTTACTTTGAACATATTCCAGGTGATGCCACTCTACAAATAATGAATGAGGTGTACAATAACGGTTCCCATATCAATAACCCATTAGTGAACTACATTGAAATACCACCCACTGGCCACGTTATATTATCAATCGCCGATGACATGCCTCCTAGATTGTCCAAGATTTGCATAGATGGTACCATAGTTGAACTAGTTGGTACTAATAGACAAGTTGAATTCTATTCAATTGATCCAAGGCAACTTTACTGTGTTTACTGATTGTTTATATCTCTTTTCTACCCTCCTTCACTCCTTCTGTCCCTATATATATATATAGATATACAATAAATTACATTAACTCATCTAATAATTCTAATAATAAAAAACAATATATAACATATTAATAAAAATATAAAATAGTACAAAAAGTGAAGAAAAAACACAAAAATCAATTAATTATAGAACAACAAAAAAACGAATCAAAAAAAAAGCATGAAGTAAAAATACAATTTAATCAAAAAGAAATTAACAAAAAAAGGGATTTTATTAATTTATTTAGCTTTTTATTTCCCTTTCAGAAAACATTCAAGCAACTACCTATTTAGTTTCTTCATCAGTCTTGGCTTTCTTCTCTGGAGATGTTTCACCATCTGTGGCTGGTCTCTTTTGCGAATTCGTAGTATCAGGTCTTTGAGGTAATCCAGATGTAGAAGGAAGAGAAGTTGGAACAAATGGTGCTGCATTAGCAAATGCATTAGCATTGAATCCAAAAGGTGCAGAAGTATTACCGCCAAATCCACCAGGACTAAAGCCATATGGGTTACCCAACATAGGGTTGCTGTTGACATTAGCAAAAGGGGAAGGAACAGCAGTAGCAACAGGAGCAGGGGAACCACCACTTGATAATGCAGCCTTTTCTTCTTGAAGTTTCTTGATTTGCTCCTTCAATGATGCCAATTGCTTCTTTAATAGGTTATCTCTAAACTCAGTCTCCTTTCTGATCGCAGTAGCGGTGTCCTTCTTCAATTTTTCCTTCTCTTCTTCAAACTTCTTCAACAACTCCTCCTTTTCATCAGATGTAGTGGATGTAGAGGAGTTACAACCCTCGGCTATAGCAGCAGCCTTCGCATCCAACTCCTTAACCTTGTTTTGATACTCTGTTTCTAATTCAGCGTTTCTAGCCTTTGTTCTCTGCTCAATGATTTGACTGATCTTGGCATTGGTTGGCGCTCTAATCTTTCTCTTATGTGCCTCTAATTCCTCAGCCATCTTAGCGTCAAGTTCTGCTTGAATCTTCTTCTTGTATTCCTCAAGGTCCTTTGGAATGGCAACTTCAGAAGTATTTGAAGCACCAGATGCCTTTAATTCTTCCTCCTTGGCCTTTAAGGCTGCTTCCTTCTCTTTGGCAAACTCTTCTTTCAACTTTGCAATAGCTTCATCAGATGGTGCCGAACTTCTCAACTCTTTGATTTCAGTTTTGAGATTCTTGATATCTAGAGAGAGCTTGTTCACCACGCTTGTCTGCTTATCCTTGGCTTCATTGCTAGCCTTTAATTCAGATTCCAGTTTGGCTATCTTATTCTTAAAGTCAGCATCACCCTTAGAATCTTTATCAGTTGTGGATGATCTTTGCTTCTTGTAGCTTTCAAACTTTTCCTGGATTTCTTTGGTTTTCTTTTCAAATTCCAGCTTTTCCAAAACAGCTTTATTCTTGTCATTCTTAATCGTAGTCAACTTCTCCTGGAATTCCTTTCTGAGCTTCTCAAACTTACCTTGAGCTTCAGTCAAAGAGATTTCACGTTCCTTCAATTTGGTCGTCAAGTCAGTAACTTCACTGGAGAGCTTAGATTCCTTCTCACTAGATTGCTCTTCTCCCTGCATCAAGTTCTCAGTACGTGATTTCCAGAACTCTAATTGGTTCGATAGCAATTTGACTTGAGCCTCCTTCACTTCTAATTCAGATTTCAATTTAGCGGATTCTTGTTGTAATGGTTCTGTTGACTTGGATAACAATGCTAATCTTTGTTCTAACAAATTGACCCTCTTACTGTATAACTCATTCTCAGCTCTGACGGACTTCAAACTGTCTCTATAAAGTTGCAACTCTTGAGAACCCTCTTTCATCTTCTCCAGTAATGCAGTGTACTTATCAGAAGCCTCAACATTCTCCTTAGCCTTGGCTAAATCTAGTCTTAATTCCTTTAATTCATCTTCAGCATTGGTTAACGTTTGTCTTGTTCTTTTTTCTTCGGATTTGGAATACTCTAACTGTTGAGTTAAGGAATCCTTTTCTCTATATAGATAAGTGATCAATCCCTTCATATCACCCGTTGCATCACTTTCATTGAATTGTGAAGGGAAAACTTCTAGTTGATTAACCAAAGTTCTGTTTTGCGTCTCTAATTCCAATATTTTAACATCTTTATGTCTGATATCTTCGTCGAAGGATGACTTTTGTGAGTTCCAATTCTCTTCAGCAGCAGTGAAATTGCTTTTAACTTCCGACAAATCAGCTTCAATCTTTTGTATTCTTGTCTTTAGTGTTTCGGATTCAGCCTTTAGACTATCATTAGCCTCAGATAAAGCATCGAGTTCGTTGACCTTTGTACTCAATTCAGCCTTGGCAGAGTTAACTAATTCGTCTCTCTTAGCAATATCTTCTTCTAACATCTTCAACTTTGATTCATTGTCAGACTTGATACCTTCAATGGTATCAACTGTTTTGTTTAATTGAGCAATCTTCATCTCATAACTATCAAATTTCAAGCTAGAGTTATAGGTTGAAGAAGTTAATTCAGCCTTAATAGTATCTCTTTCATTAATCACTTCCTGTAATTTCGACTTGACCTCTTCTAATTCGAGAGATGTGGAATTAATCTTATTTTCAGAGACAGCTCTAAACTTCTCATAATTTTCACTAATTGTAGATAACTCTCTTTCAGCAGCTTCGGAGACTTTTTTATACTCTTCAGCACTCTTTGAAACAGATTCTAAGTCTTCTAATGCATTTGTTAACTCTTGCTTCAATGCAGTGACATCATCAGATGTTTCAGTAGTAGAGGATAATGCTGCCATAGCAGAACTTTTTCTCTTAGCGATATCTTCATACTTACTTCTTAATGCTTCAACTTGGGATCCAAGTTTTTCAACAGCAGAACTCTTAACCAATAATGATTCACTTGTAGCCTTTAACTCAGATGATAATAAGTCAATACGCTGTTGGTATGCTTGAGCATCAGCATTCTTTGAATGTAGAATTCTTTTGATTTCTTCATTACTTGCCTCGTATTTGTAGGTCACAGCTTCCAATGACTTCTCCAAAGAAGTAATATTGGTATTCAAACGTTCAAGTGATTCCGTATTGTTTGTTTGTCTTTCTGTATCTAAAGTTTGTAATTTAACAATGGTAGAATTCAATTTAGCTTTATCATCAAGTAATTGATTTGTATCGTTTCTTAAACGTTGTTCCACAGATTTCCAGATTTCCTTTTCTGATGAGAGACTCTTAACTTGGACTTGAAGATTGGACTGTTTGGTCTTGGCATCAAGCAATTCGTCAGACAATTGATGACATCTTAATTCTAATCTGGATAAAGTTTCTTGCATTTTGGAAGCATTAGCTCTTAACTGTTCGGCTTCAACCTTTGAGGCATCGTACATATATTGTGTAGACTTTGACTTTTGTTCTAATAATTCAGTAGATGATTTTGCACGAGATAGTTCTAAATAGATATTGGATTTTTCAGTGGCAAGTTCTTGTAGTTTTGAGTTTAATTCAAACACTTGTCTGTCTGCATCCTTCTTTAGAGCCTTTAATTCATCCTTAGTTTGTTTCAATTCATCCTTTAGGTTTTCAATTCTTTCATTATCAAACTTCTTATCTGATTCATTTGTGGTAGAACTCGTAGAATATGTACCGCTTTGAACTATTTGCTGAAGCATATCTCTGCTATCACTGACGGACTTTAATTGCAATTCAGTGTGCTTTAATTGTTCCTTTAATTTAACAATTGCTTCAGTTGCCTTGGAGATGGCCTCGTTCTCACCATCCTCAACCACATTTTGTCCATTTTGCTCTCTCTTTTCAAGTTCGCTGCCTAGATTTCTAGAAACAGTAAGCAACTGTTCATTTTTCGTAATCAAATCTGTAATGTCCTTGAATGTAGATAGTCTTTGGGTTATTAGCACATCTGTGTCAGTGAAATCATTACTTTCGGTGGATTGAACCAACTTGGATAAATATGCCTTTTCGTCTCTAGTTAAAGGGGATTCGCCGGCTTCTTTTAATGTGATTTGAGCTAGTAAGACAGAAAGTTGTCTCTTAAGATCAACCTTATACTGATCCAACTTTCTTATTTGCAACTGTAGTTCATCGCACTTCTTGTTAGAAACCTCTAATTTGGTATGGATCATGGATTTTTCCTTGTTTAAACTGTCAATTACAACAGACATTTGACCTTCTTTGACTTCAAGTTCGGAGCACTTATCCTTGTATGATTGTAGCAATGGTAGTCTACGTTCTAGCTCCTTAAAGATTGTTGCAAGTTCTTCTTCAGCCTTGGTTCTTGCTCTCTTTTCTCTGACAAGGTCACGTCTTAATCTATTCGTATCAGCAATGAGCTCTGTCAATGAGTAGGTAGAATCCATATTCTTCAACGTGTTTTGGGCTGACGATGAGATGGTAATATGATTGTTTGATAAGCCGTCCAAAATATCGGAATTAGACAAATTGCCTTGAGTTAATTCTCCAATGGTTTCTTCTAATTCTTTAACCTTTGCATCTTTTTCATTAAATTTCTCCTGTAACTCTTCATAATGTGACTTATACTCGGCCTCATCTTTGGCAACCTTCTCTGATGTTTCTTCGTATAACTTTTCCAAGCTGTCAATTCTTTCTTTTCTATCAGCACTTGCTTTCTCTAAGATTTCAGTGAGTCTTTTTTTGCTAGCCAATTCTTCAGCATATTTTTGTTGTTCAAGTGCTAATTTGTCCTTAAACTTCTTAACTTCCAATAATGACTGTTCGTATTTCAACGAAATGTCTTTCAATGAATCGAATAAGTTTTGGTTTGTAGCTTTGGCGATACTGCTTTCTTGCTTGTACTTTTCAGATTGAGTATGTAGCCTAGTGACTTCATTTCTCTTTTCTTCTCTCAATGATTGCAATTCGTTGGACTTACTATTAAGCTCGGTTTCATACCAATTTGCTTGCTGTTTGGTTAGTTGAAGGTCCTGTTCTAATTTGCTTTCAGCAAATTTATGCTTAGTAATTTCAGATGCAAGTTCCTCTTTTGATGATTCAATTTCAAGAAGTTTAGATCTAAGTTCCTTATTAGCTGTTGAAAGTTTGTTAATTTCCTGTGTGCTTTCGATGAGTTGACCCTGTTTTTTATCCAACATTTCAAATGCAGATCTTTTTGCATCATTCAACTCCTGTAACTTCAAATTAAATTGTTGAACAGTTGCACTAGACTTGGAAGAATCTTCAATGGACGATTCAAGCTTGTTTCGAAGCTCTTCGATTTGATCTTGGAAGGCGGATTGTTTATCTTCGGAGTTGGTAATTTGGACCTTATAAGAAGTGACTTCTTTTTTCAAATTGGCAATCTTTTTGGTACTTGAGTGACGAAATTGTTCAAAATTCAATTGAAGAACAGTTGATGTGGATTTCAATTCCTCAAACTCATTGAGTTTTGATATAAGCTGTCTGATGATATCATCATCAAATTCCTTTAGTTTCTGGATGTCAATTTTGAAGAATGCTGCTATGTTTTCATAATCAATATCTGTTGTTTCGGCAATGGGGGCAGTTGTGAATTCTGTATTATGTTGTTTAATATCTGAAGGATTAGTATAATTTGGTTCTTGTGAATGCGCCTCTGGTTCCAGTGTACCTTGTTCTTGAAGAGTTGGCTCTTCATTGACTTCAGGTTCAGTTGGAAAAGTCTCATCAACTTGTCCCTGAGTCTCCTGCTGTTCTTGTTGTTCTTGTTCCAACTTGTCTTCAGTGGAATGAGATTCTTCTTCATTTGGCAAAGTTTTCTTTGCAATGGTTATGCTTTCAGGTGCTTCTTCTGGTTCAGGACTGACTTCCACATCTGTCTCAATGATAACATTCTCAGCACCAACCACAGGAAGATCAGTAACTGCGTCATCAGATAGAAGGTCAATCTCCATTGGCTCAGTAGAAAGAATCTCATCTATAAGAGGTTCATCGTCATTTATGATAATTGATCCTCCATGTTGAGCATTTTCAGGTAATGGTGTTTGGTTTATTGTTGGTTCTTCTTGTGAAAAAGGAATGGTAGAACCTTGCTGTTGCTGCTGTTCTTCTGGTTGTTGTTGCTCTCCACTAGAATGATCATCAGGTGGAGCACCATCTGCTGCATTGCTCTCCATATTGACCTTTATATATACTATAGAAAAAACAAATTGATGAAGCAATTGACTGTAGTACCTCTTTTAACCATCTATAAAGAAAAGTTCCTTTTTGTGTGTCCAAAAGATGAGTGTGTTTGGTTTTAGTTTTAAAAAATAAATTTATTGATAAATTTATCTGGTGCAGAGATGTTCCTGCAAGCTCCGGAAAATGTTTTTTTTTCAGGCTGTGCCCAAACATGAATCGATGCTATTTTAGTTCGTGTCTGTATAATTATTATTATATACATATATTTGGTTTTAATTTTGTAGTGAACTATATTTCAGTTGGATAAGGAAAAAGATATAAACTGTAATTTTCCATTAATAACTGATACCTTTCAATGGATGGTATGTACCTCTGTCATTTATTTTCAATACTTTTATCATATCCTTACTAACATTATGTTGAACGCGTTTCCATCGCAGTTTCACTGAAATAGAAGACGACCTTTCTGATGTTGAACAAGAGATTCTAAGAGAGTTAAATCGAGTCAGAGAGCTTAAGAAGAGAAAACAACAGGAAGCTAATGAACTCGTCAATTCCGATGATGAAGAAGATCCACGTCTCGTAAACGACCGTGGCCAGCAACCTGGCTATTTTAACACCACCAACAAACCATCCAAAGAAGCAGAGGCCATACTTAGGAAGAAAATTCAGGCTAATACCAATAATAATAATAGTCACAATCATCGTCATCATCATCATAAAGACAGCATGAATATACAAAATGGACAGCAACAGCCACAAAAACAACCCAGTAATTTCCTGGAAAGCTTTATGATGCATAAAGAAAAATTGGATATTGAAGCCGAAAAAAGAAGAAAGCAAGATGAAGAGCTACTGGGTTCTAGGGTTTATTCGTTTGACATGGATTTTGATCATAAACGTTCAGATAAGCAAGTTGATGAAAAGGATAGTTATTCTGGAAAGTATCTATCAAAGAGGTACATCGATGAATCTACCTTGAAAACTATTTTCAAAGGAATGAAACTTATGAGAATCGAACATATGTTAGCTAGAGTAGTTGGCCCTAATTTTGATCCTCCACAATACTCCAATTATGTTTTATTCGGTATAATAGTCTCTAAAAGTGACAGAAAAACCACTTCTGACCATAAATCAAAATTCATGACAATACGGCTCTCTAATTTCAAGCAGGAAATGTCACTGTTGTTGTTCAAGAAAGCTTTTAACAGATATTGGAAACTTAGTATTGGGGATGTCATCGCAATTTTAAATCCAAATATATTTCCATTTCCAGATAAAAGTGGATTCTCGTTGAATTTAAAAGAAGATACTAATTCTATCCTGGAGATAGGTTGTGCAAGAGATTTTGGGTACTGTAAGTCTATTAAAAAAGATGGCACACAATGCAAGACTCCAATAGATAAATCAAAATCAGAATATTGTGATTTCCATGTGGAATTGCAGATAAATAAGACTGCATCAAAGAGGGTTGAATTAAATGGAAGTTTCCGGTTATTCGATCCCAGAGAAAATGGTGTCAAACAAGCAATGTACATGGGGAAAGGGAATGATAGAAAGGGAAACCTAAGTGGACATTTGGCCGCTGATACATGGGCTCCTAGAAATGATAGACAAGCTGAAATTGGTCGACTTTATGCTTCAAATCCAGGTGCTAAGGCATTTTTCAGTGATAACTATGCAGATCCAAAGCTGATCACTGATATCAAATCTGAAAATGCTAGAAGGAAGCAAAAGAAAAAGGAAAATGAACTTAGAAAGAAATTATCAGGTATTGCTGGAGGTGAAAATCTAAATGACCCATCACTAGATTCAGAAGAAACAAAGGCTGAAAAAAGGCATGCTCTTAGTACAGCGTTTGCCCCTAAGACAATGGATAGAATAGGTTTTGATCCTACCAGAAAAATGTTCCAAAAGCAGTCGGAAAGTGCCAGAGCCAAAGCAATGCAAAAGTCGAATGATTTATCTTCTCTACTGAAAAATGAAATAGCCAAGAGTCATAAAAGCTTAGGGTTATCTAAAAAAGATCTAATTGAAAAGAAGAGAAAATGGGACAGAAACCTGAAACACATGGAGGAGTATACAAGTCCTCCTAAGAAGAAACCTCGGGAAATACAATTAGAAGACGACGACGATGAAGATAGTGATGATGATTTAGCTGGTTCATTTACTCCTAAACAATTACGTGAAAAGTTTCTTGCCTTGAAAAAGACATGAAGAACTGGGTTAGTTTTAATTTTTAATTATTTATATAGATAAAGGTTATTAATAATAGAATATGGGTGCTTAAAACAACGTTAAAATGAATATTAATAATACAAGGTGAAACAACATACAGTCCTAGAAGGAAAACATACAAAGAAGGGGAAAGTAGACAAAAAATAAGAATATATATATGTAGCAATTGTTTTTACTCTTCGTCAATGGTAGGCTCAAAGAATGAATTCTTGCTCCGAAGCTTGCTGCCTGGAGATTCACAACCAGATTCGGAGTCAGTAGTAACAGCACTCGAGTTCGTATTTGATCTAGATCTGGTTTTTGGTAAGTTGAATGTATTACCTGATATAGGAGAGTAAATTTCAGTTGGACAGAAATCAAAAATAACCTTCTTCAGCAAGTTTCTTCTCACTGGTTTAGCCAAAAATCCAGACATACCAGCCTCAATACAATCATCTTGATTTGACTTGTCAGCAAATGCGGTCAACGCAACAATTGGCTTGTCATAATGGTATTCTTGTCTGATTATCTTAGTGGCCAGTAAACCATCCATATTTGGCATTTGAACATCCATGAAGATTAAATCAAAAGAATCACCATTTTCAATAGATTCCTTGACAATTTTCACGGCTTCATTACCATCACAAGCCAACGTAACATTAGTAAAACCTTCCAACTTAAGCATTCTCTTGACAACTTCTTGATTGACTAAATTATCTTCAGCAATCAAGAACTTCATTTTACCCTTTTCACCTTCATCGGCAAGGGTATTAGGAGTTGAAGGGGCGGTGGAATTACTATCGTATGCTGATTCGATTGATGTGGTTCTTGTGTCTAACTTATTGATGACGGATTCAGACGATGCCTTTCTTAAACGACTAGGTTGGGCTGTACCTGTAGAAACTCTAGTGATTAAATCCGGCTTATCAAAGTAAGATCTGATATCTTCGTCAGCATAGGCTGAAGGTGACGAAACGGTACCTGATCTGGTAACCTTCAACTTCAGTGAATCATCAGGAGATGGCCATTGCTCTGTGTCTGAGTTTGTAAATGCCGAACCATCATGTGATGGCAGTTCTGGAGTTTGTTGTTCTGGTTGTTCTTGTTGATTCTCTAACAAGGTTGAATCAAGGTTTCTTCCCGGAGAATTAACATCTGTAGCAAATGACACCTTTTTAGCCTTTGGATAGTTTTCACTGAATTCGTCAATCTGGAGGTTCTTTGCATTTACAGAATCCAATATCAATTCACCAATTTGAGGGATAGGAATAGTGAATATAAATGTTGACCCATCACCAACCTTAGACTTCAGTCTCAATGTACCATGCATAATCTTGGAAAATTGTTTACAAATTGACAAACCTAAACCAGTACCACCATATGACCGTGACAACGTTTGATCCCCTTGCACGAACGCTTCAAATATCTTTTCTTGTAGAGCTTCAGCTATACCAGGACCAGTATCAGTGACGGAGAATTCAATTACCCATGATTTGGTTTGCCCCTGGAAATCACTATATTCCAGTTTGTGAGAATCATCGTTACCGAAATTACTGAAATTTTCATCATCTTCATTTAAACAATCAATCTTCTTTGCAACAGGCTTATTACCGAAATTATAGGCCCCTGCCAATGTTCTTTCATATATTGATGATCTCATAGTGTGAATACTTTCGGCGTCGACGTTGGTATCCTTATCATCACTTTCATCCTGTGATGTAGACTCTGCCGAAGATGAAACCTCTTTCATCTTGTTCAAAGTAGCACTGTTTGTAATCGGCTTATTGATTTCATTCGTTCTAGTTATAGACAAATCATTCTTATCCTCTGCATCAAGTTTAGATGCATCGGAATCAGAAACATTTTCAATTTTTTTAGGTTGTCTCTTGGTGAATACTTTTTCATAATTCGAGGCCTTTGATCTTTCTTCATCGTATTCACCAATCACTCTCATTTTAACTGTAACAGAACCCTCAGCAGGGGTGAACTTTAAGGAATTACTAACCAAGTTCATGATCACTTGAATAATTCTATTCGAATCGGCAAAGAATATAATCTTGTTCAAAAATGTTGGTTTCATAATAATTTGCAGGTGGACGTTATGATCTTTGGCAGTTTTGCCAAAAATAGATTTTATCTGGGATGCAACTTCAAGCATCAAGAAATTCTTCTTTTGTAATTTAGTTTTATCTAATTGATTTTTAGAAAAGGTTAATAGTTGAGTTAAAATGTGTAATAGTAATTCACCACTTCTGAAAATCAACTCCAAGGAGGATTGAGTCTTTGATGGATCATTTTCGGCCATGGCAACAGATGCCATACCCAAAATACCGTTCAGTGGCGTACGCAGTTCATGAGAAATGTTGGCAATGAAAACAGTCTTAGCTTCATTGGCATCTTCAGCTTCTTGTCTAGCCTTATCGGCCTGAATCTTTGCCACTTCCAATTCTTTAGTTCTAGCACGAACTCTATCTTCCAAGTGCGTGTATTGTTTGTCTAATTCCTTGGTCATTGCACTAAATGCCTCTGTTAATTCTGTTAATTCATCATACACTATACCCTTACGATGAAGTATTATTGTCTCCTCTCCTGCCAAGTCCAGTGAACTATTATTTGTTGGTGTTGTTTGACCAGAGGTATGGGTACCAACTGATCCATGGCGGTGGTAACTTTGAAAACTACGGCGATGGGTGGAATCGTTTTCAGAGTACGGGGATGTTGGTGATAGTTCAGTGCTTCCTCCACTCAGTGATGTTGGAGTTGTCTTTTCATTGATTTCTGTCGACTTTCTAAAACGGAAGAATGTTTTACTTCGTCTCTTCCTGCTTTCATATGGTTCCTTGTTGTTCAAACCACGACGTCGCGTGATGTCCTCTGTTGCTTTTTGTAAATCCACAATTGGACGAACACTGTAGTGGGCTAAGGGGAAAGTCAATAGAACAAGCACTACAGCGATACCGAAACACACACCAATCATGATTTTAGCCAATTTCACTGTTGGGCTCATGAACTTACCTCTTGTCTGTTCCACTGTCACAATCCAGTTGGCATATGATAAGTCAACCAATGAGTACCCCAGAGCCAAGTTTTTGTTGTAGTCTGTTTTAGTTTTTGTGAAATGTCCCTGTGTTTCTTGATTGTCCCAAACCGCCGTGGCTGGTGCTGATTTATTAACAGCAACATCCAAACCCATGTAAGCATCAAAAAGGTATTTAAACCAGGTTATGTCAGAGAAATTACTCACTGGTGTATCGGGCACCAATATTTCCACTCCCGTGTAATAAGATGAGGATGTTGTATTTGTAATTGATCGTATTGAGTCAATGTTTATGATAACTGAAACATAACCGCCTAATGACGGCGTTGAGATCAACACTGAGGTATTTGTGTATATAGGTAAAGTCATTGAAATGAATGAACTGTAAGATTCGGCACTGACAATTGGTCCCCAGATGTAACTACCATGGCTGATCAATCCATCAGGCACCGTATTAGTGGAGTTCTGACTTAGAAGGAACAAAGACTCCATTTCACTATCAGTAAGATTGGCTGCCACATATGAATTGACAGCAGTTGTCACAACATGTAAATTCTGATCATATAAACGTCCAGCATTCAAGAAATCCGAAGAGTCCAAGATCTGTTGGATTGAATCCTTTGCATCGTTAATGGTGGAGGATGTCGAGTTACCCACTCTTTGTGATGTCAATGCTGATTCCAGGCCATCCTTGGTACTTAAAAGATATAACTGGTAGTAATATGATGATAATGACTGACTCAATTGTGCAGCTTTAAGTTGTGCGATAACTTCTAGTCGTTCACCTCTAGATTGTGTGAAAACAGTTGTAAAGTAGACACCGGTCACAACAGCAAGAACCAGCAGAGAAAAGAAGGCGACAAATAAAACCAACACAATTAATTGAGTTCTAATTGACACCCTTATACTTCTCATTATTGTGTCTTTTCTGTATTTGTGTGTGTTTTGTTATCCTTTGATTATTATGTTGTTGACTTAAACGATGATGAAAAGAGTTACAAAAGTGAAATTTTTATTATAGTAGAGAACAGTTAATGTGTTCGTTCACCTTAGTAGTGACAGAAATGAGTGAATATATTATCTTAATTGGTCGGTGGATTGTATACAACTGAAATAGTAAAATGATGTGATCTATATTTGTCTATCCAAACTTTATATTATTTGAAATAGTATGGTAATTCAGAAAGCTAGTATAGAATGAAAAAGATCAATCAATGAAACAAGTAAATAAACCAAAAGGAAAGAAAAAAAAGACAAAAGTCAGCTAATGTATAGGTATGGATATGACACAGTCTGACTTATCTGATATAGAATGGATCTCTTGAAAAGTTGATTAGGTATATATATAATATAGGCTTATAGGGTTTTTAAACTACAGTACATTTTTTTTTCTTTTTTGAATGTTTATGTATTTTTGCTTTTTTTTGATTTTATTTATTTATTTATTTTCACGCACACAAACACACACTTAAAATGTCCCATTTTGTGCGCCAATGGCCCCCCTCCCATTCCACATTATATTTGTTTCAATTATTTTTGGGTTACCTATAACTTAGATATATTATTTAGATCCTATAATTATTATAAAACTTGGTCTATCTTTTAATGTGATCTGATACACTCACTAGTAAAGGCCGATCCCTCAGAGAAGAGCTAGCTTAGCCTAGTGGTCTTCATCGACGCGCGCATCCAGAAAAACAATTCAGCCGTGTATCGTCGATCGACATGAAATTAAACAAGCAAGTCACGTGCTGATACGGGAATTTTTCAATCGAAAGAGAGATAAGATTTCAAAGATCTGAGTCATTTAAAAAGATAAACTATGGATGTATATATATATATATATATATGCTCCTTGGGTCCATTTAAATACATACAGATACACACACACACACACACAAATTCTGTTGCATTCCTGTGATCAAAACCACTCAATTCACAATACGAATTCAATTATGGAAACACCATTTAAATCAAGAAGATCCACTGTTTACTCCACCAGGGGAATGGTTTCATCTACCCAGCCCTTGGCTAACGCTGCTGGTATCCAGATTTTAGAAAAGGGAGGAAATGCAGTCGATGCATGTGTGGCAATATCTGCTGTTCTGGCTGTCACTGAACCAGCGTCTACTGGTATTGGTGGAGATTGTTTTGCATTATTTTACAGTGATAAGGACAAGAAAGTTCATGGTCTAAACGGTACCGGTAGATCTGCGGCAAAGTTGAGTATCGACTACATCAGGGAAAATCATCCTGACCATATTCTACCAACCTTGAGATTAAAAGAGGATTCGATTTTTAAAGTCAATGTCCCCGGTGCTATTGCAGGATGGTATGATGCCATTGACAAATGGGGTAGTGGTAAAGTTTCATTTGCAGATGTTTTACAACCAGCGATAAAGTTAACTGACAGTGGTTATGTCGTTTCATCCGTGTCTGCACAGCTATGGGCTGAAGATGCAGAGAAATTGGTCAAAGAGAATCCAAGTGGACCAGGATTAGATTATTTTTTACCAAATGGAAATCCACCTACCAAGGGACAGTTTATGATTAATAAAGATTTTGCCAACACCTTGAAGGTTATTGCCGATAAGGGTAAGAAGGGGTTCTATGAGGGTGAGATTGCCCAGTCCATTGTCTCTGAGATGCAACGTAGAGGATCACCAATAACTTTGGATGATCTTGCAAACCATACCTCAACTTTTGTGGAACCAATAAGTTATACATTCTTGGATCATAAGCTTTGGGAGATTCCCCCTAGTGGATCTGGTATCATTGCATTACTTACGCTTGGTTTCATTCATAGTTTACACCGAGCAGGTACTGTCGACTTGTATTCCTTGAAACATAACTCAGCGGAGTACTTGCATCTGATAATTGAATGTTTGAAGATTAGTTTCAGGGACTCTGATGAGTGTGTTAACGACTATGAGTATTTTAAAAAGAAACATGGAGTTGACTACACTAAGCAAGCTAAGCAACTATTACTTGAAAATTATTTAACTAAACGTTCTGAGGAATTCAGTAAGGACAAATCCATTGCTAATAAGGATTTAACAACTGGTGTGCCAAATGAAATGTTCAAATCGGACACTGTTTACTTTACAGCAACTGATAAGGACGGCAATGCCTGTTCTTTCATAAACTCTGTGTATGAAAGTTTTGGTTCTGGTATCATTGTTCCAGACCGTGGATTTTGCCTTCATAATAGGGGTGGTAATTTTAACTTGAATCCGGAAAGTAAGAACTGTTTAGAGGGTAATAAGAGAAGTTACCATACCATCATTCCAGGTATGATCACCTCGCCCTCTGATACGAAAGACGGTGTTGATAATTTATATGCTACGTATGGTATCATGGGAGGGTACAATCAACCTCAGGCGCATGTTCAAGTGTATTTGAACATGTTACTCTTTGGATTTGATCCTCAAGAGGCATTAGATGCACCAAGAATTTGTTTGGCTGCCCATAAGAAGCACAAACACAGTGATCGTAAACTTGGTGCAGATGGTCCAGCAAGCAATGATGTCACCTATGTTGGTGTGGAGGAGGGAATTGACAGTGATGTTGTTGACAAACTACGTGCATTAGGACATGATGTCCATGTTGTCACTGGTAATTCCCGTGAACTGTTTGGTAGAGGGCAGATCATCAGAAAAGAATCACCAGAAGATGCTGATTATTTGGTTTACAGTGGTGGAAGTGACCAAAGAGGTGATGGTGCCTCTGTTCCGTTGTTATAGGTTACCCTTCTTTTTTAACTTTTTCTTCTCTTATTTTTCCCAACCTTGAATTAAAAATACAATTCTTTTTACTACTTTGATGTATTCTATTAACATATCGTATATATTCTTTAATGTATATATACTAATTCTTGAATGTGTATTATCATTATTATTTCATCTGAACTGGTCAGGTTTATAAAAAAAAAAGGGAGATCGAAATAATTCAAAAAAGTTTCAAAAATTTCAAACTTTTTTACAATTGAATCCTTGTAATTTTTATTAGTTTCCTATAAACCCCATAAAATAACACACACATATATATGGTTTGATATTATCTTTATTTATGGCATTCTACTGATATTGCTTTTCCAATGGAATCCTTAAAATTAAAATCAATATCTTGCTCCCTCCCCCAGGGATGGATGGAGACAGAGAGCGAGAGAGAGTGGGTGGGGTTAAATAATCAGAAGGAGTTTTCCCCTCTAACCGCACCACCATCATCCATCCAAATCTGGTAATTCGCTCTCTGTTTTCCGCCCGCCGTATATTCCCCCCCAGTCAGTCAGTTACCGCCCATCCCCGTCCCCGTCCCCGTCCTCGCATTCTTACCAACCAGTTCAGTCGGCCTCCTAACCACCAGCACCAGCACCAGCACCAGCTCCACCTCCCCTCCTCCACACTCTCACCTCATCGCGTAGAGTCTTTCTCCCAACATTAAAAATCCACGAAGTCCGGTGAAATTATCCCTCGCTTGTCCCTCTACGACGAGTGGCTAGCGCTTCCCCGGTGAAGTTTTTTTTTCATTGTTTGGCGGGTGCTGTGTGGGGCCCTATCAAGTAGAGTCATCTCTTAGTCGATCTGACACAGTCTCTCTCTAAGTTAGTTGTGTGTCTAAAATAATTGTGTGTTATAAATATTCACATACATCTGTCTCTGTTATTTCATGGTCTCTTCTTATAATCTCTTTTAGTTCTTATCAAACTTCATAAAGTCTTAAAAGAACATTCAAGACACAAAACAGCATATATACAGCAATGTCCTTAGCAGCTCAAGCCTTCCGTCGTTCTGCTTTTCCAAAGTACAGATTACCAATAAGATCTAGTCTATCCCCATCTTCCTCCCTGCACTCATCAACTAGATTATTCTCCTGCTCATCTATGAATTTGGACAAGATCAAGGTGAAGAACCCTATTGTCGAGTTAGACGGCGATGAAATGACCAGAATCATTTGGGATATCATCAAGAAGAAATTGATCACCCCATACTTGGATGTTGACTTGAAGTACTATGATTTATCCATTCAATCCAGAGATGCCACCAATGATAAAATCACTGTTGATGCAGCCAATGCCATCAAGCAATATGGTGTTGGTATTAAATGTGCCACTATCACTCCAGATGAGGCTAGAGTCAAGGAATTTGACTTGAAGAAGATGTGGTTGTCTCCAAATGGTACAATCAGAAACATCTTGGGCGGTACTGTGTTTAGAGAACCAATTGTCATTGGATCCGGTCCGGAAAAACAGCCTGGAGACATTGAAATCCCAAGATTGGTTCCTGGCTGGGAAAAGCCAATTATCATTGGTAGACACGCCCACGGTGATCAGTACAAGGCTACTGATTTAGTTGTGCCAAAGGCTGGTACCTTGGAATTAGTGTACACTCCAGCTGATGGATCTGATGCTCAGACCTTGAAAGTGTTTGATTACAAAGGTGCTGGTGTTGGATTAGCTATGTACAACACCGATGAATCAATCATTGGATTTGCTCACTCATCGTTCAAGATGGCCTTGAATAGAGGCTTACCATTGTACCTATCCACCAAGAACACCATCTTGAAGAAGTATGATGGTAGATTCAAGGACATTTTCCAAGAGATCTATGAAAGCGAGTACAAGTCCCAATATGAAGCCAAGGGAATCTTCTACGAACATAGATTAATTGATGATATGGTTGCTCAAATGATCAAATCTAAAGGTGGATTCGTTCTCGCCTTGAAGAACTATGACGGTGACGTCCAATCTGATATCGTTGCTCAAGGATTTGGTTCTTTAGGTTTAATGACCTCTGTCTTGATGACCCCAGATGGATCTGCTTTTGAATCTGAAGCTGCACATGGTACTGTTACCAGACATTATAGACAACACCAACAGGGCAAGCAAACATCGACCAATTCTATCGCTTCCATCTTTGCATGGACTAGAGGTTTAGCTCAAAGAGGTAAATTGGATAATACCCCTGAAGTTGTTGAATTTACTGACACTTTAGAAAAGGCAGTGTTGGATACTGTGTCAAAGGATGGTATCATGACCAAGGATTTAGCTTTATTAATCAAGAAGGATGATTATGTTACCACCACTGGCTTCTTAGATGCCGTTGCTGAAAGATTATCCAAACAAGTTAAGGTTTAAATAACCTCAACACATACACCGGAAAAAGGTATTTAATACATATTTGAATTGTAAAAATACACTCTCTTCTTCTATTATTATTAAAAACTGCATTTGATTGTTCTTATTATTTTCTTCTTCCTCTTTTACATATTTACATGCTATGTTATATTCTTTTTTTTTTGTTTATTACAAATTAATATTATATATATACATTGGTTGACCCAATTGCAGCAGGGAATTGCAAGGGTCTGGTTTTTTTATTTTCTTATACACATATCATTGTAGGTGAAATAAATGATGAAAGAGAGATATAAGGGAGAGAAATAAGGGGGATACAACAACTCAATTTTGAGTTCTGCTTTGTTGATTTTCCAAAGAATGATTATCATTATCAGTAGCAGGGTACAAATCATCATCTAAAACCTTCCAAAGAAGATCCAATCCAAAATACACAGCAAATGTAAGAGCAATAATTTTTGACATTGGCTTTGCCAAGTACCTGTAGAAAAAGGTATGTGGATTGAGCTTACGTGTTTTCAATTGATGATATCCATCATCGTATTGTTGCTTCTGATTCTGATTCTGATTTGACTGTGGGGTATTTAGTTTTTCTGGTTGTTGTTGTTGTTGTTGTTGTTGTTGAGGGGTTGTGGTTGTTGTTGATAATGGCTGGAACCTTATAGTAGTGATCCTAAGAGAAGGCACAATACCAACAGTCTTACCCGTTTTTGAAACTAGTGATCTATACATGAAAAAAAAGACGATGATGAACCACTTAGCTGTACCAATACACGGGAGTATTTCAAAGCATCACATAGACAATGAAAAGAATGAATCTCTCTATTATCTATGATACCTATGATGGCTAAAGCCAGCCAGGGCAAACTGAAAATACGGCTGTGTACACACACGTGACTTAAGGGATCTACACCGATCGACCCCTATCAAACACCACCGACGCATTCCAGAAGCTTCTCTCTCTCCGTCTCCGCGGCCGGATGACAGGGGCAATTATCGGGCTGTGCTGGTTGACTGACTGAAAAATTAGTTGGCATGGGGTTATTTATATAGCTCATCTATTTCTCTCCTTTTCCCTTACTTACTTACTTCTTTTTTTTTGCTCTATCTAGTAAAACTCATTTCTTGTTCATATATATAGACTACTAATAGTTCACATATACACAATAGATAGATATCTATAGATCTAAACAATGCTAGCTAACTTTTCAAGAGGTTTAAGAACCGTATGTATTATGCTTGTCCTTTTTTTTTTTCCAAAGTCCTTTCCTCTCATTCTCTATGAACACATTTCTCCGGTTGATTCCCCGAGAACAAGTTTAATGATTACGTGAGAGTCAGTGATTCTGTGTTAAGTTAGACATTTTAACCTAGTTTTGCCACTATTGATTGTTCAAAATGAATACTAACTAAAAAAAAATACTTTATATTGTTATTATATAGACTGCTATTAGACAAGCAAGATTCAATTCCACTAAGGCTCAGGGCTCTGTTATTGGTATCGATTTAGGTACCACCAACTCTGCCGTTGCCATTATGGAAGGTAAGACTCCAAAGATTATTGAAAATGCCGAAGGTTCCAGAACTACTCCTTCGGTTGTTGCCTTCACCAAGGATGGCGAAAGATTGGTTGGTATCCCAGCTAAGAGACAAGCCGTTGTCAACCCAGAGAACACCTTGTTCGCCACTAAGAGATTAATCGGTAGAAGATTCGAGGACCAAGAAGTTCAAAGAGATATCAAACAAGTGCCATACAAGATTGTCAAGCACACCAACGGTGACGCTTGGGTTGAAGCTAGAGGCGAAAAGTACTCTCCAGCTCAAATTGGTGGTTTCGTCTTGAACAAGATGAAGGAAACCGCTGAAGCCTACTTGGGTAAGCCTATTAAATCCGCAGTTGTCACTGTTCCAGCTTACTTTAACGATTCCCAAAGACAAGCCACCAAGGATGCCGGTGCAATTGTTGGTTTGACTGTTGCCAGAGTTGTCAATGAACCTACCGCTGCTGCCTTGGCTTATGGTTTAGAAAAATCTGACGCTAATGTCGTTGCTGTTTTCGATTTGGGTGGTGGTACCTTTGATATATCCATCTTGGATATTGATAATGGTGTCTTTGAAGTTAAATCCACCAACGGTGACACTCACTTGGGTGGTGAAGATTTCGACATCACTTTAGTTAGACACATTGTCGATGCCTTTAAAAAGGAATCTGGTATCGATTTATCCAACGATAGAATGGCCATTCAAAGAATCAGAGAGGCTTCTGAAAAATGTAAGATTGAATTATCTTCCACCGTGTCCACTGAGATAAACTTGCCATTTATTACTGCTGATGCCTCTGGTCCAAAGCACATTAACTTGAAGATGTCCAGATCCCAATTAGAATCATTAGTGGAACCATTGATCAAGAAGACTGTCGAACCAGTTAAGAAGGCCTTGAAGGATGCAGGTTTAGCCACCTCTGATATCTCTGAAGTTATCTTGGTTGGTGGTATGACTAGAATGCCAAAGGTTGTCGAAACCGTTAAGTCCTTGTTCGGTAAGGAACCATCAAAGGCTGTTAACCCAGATGAAGCTGTTGCCATTGGTGCCGCCATTCAAGGTGCTGTCTTGTCCGGTGAAGTTAAGGATGTCTTGTTATTAGATGTCACACCATTGTCCCTAGGTATCGAAACCTTGGGTGGTGTCTTTACCAGATTGATTCCAAGAAACACCACTATTCCAACCAAGAAGTCCCAAATTTTCTCCACCGCCGCCTCTGGCCAAACCTCTGTGGAAATCAGAGTTTTCCAAGGTGAAAGAGAATTGGTTAGAGATAACAAGTTGATTGGTAACTTTACCTTGGCTGGTATCCCACCTGCTCCAAAGGGTGTTCCACAAATTGAAGTTTCCTTTGACATTGATGCCGATGGTATCATTAACGTTTCTGCTAAGGATAAGGCTTCTGGTAAGGATAACTCAATCACTGTTGCTGGTTCTTCTGGTTTATCTGATTCAGAAATTGAAAAGATGGTTAACGATGCTGAAAAGTTCAAAGAGGAAGATAAGGCTAGAAAGGAGGCCATTGAACAAACCAACAGAGCTGATCAATTATGTAATGACACTGAAAAGTCACTAGAGGAATTCGGTGACAAGGTTGACAAGGCCGAAGCTGAAATTGTTAAGAAGCAAATTACTGAATTGAGAGAATTGATCGTTAAGGTTAACTCTGGTGAAGACGTCAGCTCCGAAGACATTAAGCAAAAGTTTGAAGAATTGCAAAACGGTTCCTTGAAGTTGTTTGAGAAGATGTACAAGGATCAACAAGCTAACAACCAAGACAACAACAACCAAGAATCAAAATAAGGAACTTTCTGTTTCTCCTTCCACTTTTTTTTTTGATTTAATGTGATGTGGTATGTTTCAAAAACAAAAATGCCCTACACTTTTTTACGCAATAGATTTTTCTTTTTGTCATGTTTCCCGCTGTTCCTATTACTATTACTCCTATTATTATTTCCTTTCTTTCTTTCATATTAATCTTTCTGCTTTTCTTTCATTTTGGGGGATCTCAAAAAGTTTTAATTCTCTTACCAATGTCTATTGCTTCATGACCTTTTTTTTATCTCATTTTCATGTTACATTCCTGTGTTTTTAGGGCAAATCCATTTTATTTGTACATATTTTCTGGATTTATACATACTTACTACTTATATATATATATAAATGATAAATGATAATACTTTAACCATTTTTAAATAACACCGTCTGTGTCAGCCAAACCTTCTTCGTCTATGGGTCGATCGACGAAGAAGCTTTAATTCTGAAACACATTATCTTACAGAACTTCCTTTTCTGCCTTTCCAGTTTGATTAATATTTAAACTAGTATGTTTCCACTTTTTTTTCTTCTGAGAATAACAATCACATAGTTTCTTCTTAATCCTAGTTTTTCTTTTCGTTTTCACTATATAAGTTTATCTAGTAAGATACACACACTTCAATATCATATATACTACAAATAGAGTTTTCCGCCATTAGCGAATTAATTTTGGAAGGCGGTGTCATATCTAGATTAAGAAAAAACAGATCAAACTATTCTCTTAGTTTCCTTAGATTAAGAAAAAACAGATCAAACTATTCTCTTAGTTTCCTTCCCTACATCTAACTATATTCTCATACTACATTATAACCAATGGCTAAACGGAAAGCAACAGGTGGTCCAGGTTCAAGAACAAGAAAAAGAAAACAGGAACAGGAAAAGGAACAGGAAAAGGAACAGGAAAAGGAACAGGAAAAGGAACAGGAAAAGGAACAGGAAAAGGAACAGGAAAAGGAACGGAAACGGGTTCTTCGTATAGCTTCAGATGATGAACGTAAGAGAATCATGGATGTTCTCATTGAAAGGTTTCGAAATGATATAGATGGTTATTCTTGTGTAGACGGTATTGACTTGGCCAACTTGGATCTATCTGATCTCTTCAAGAATGATGAAGATTTGGAATTTAACTTCTATCAGAAAATATGTCTTTTACTTTCTCTACCAAGAAGTAATTTGGACCCCATCCCGGAATCAGCGAGCACATCACAGGGCAGTCTGAATAAATTTTTCGAAACCATGCCTCCTCTCTCGTTCCATCGATTTTCAAATGATTATGAAATTAGTGATGCAGAACTAATCGAGTCCTTTAAGAAGTTTGATACTGCAATCAAGAAAAAATTAAAAGAAAACAATAAACTTTCTGGAGCTACACCTGTTGAAGGTGCTGTTGATTTTGAGGCTACTAATGATACTACATGTGCCGATGATTTTGATGATCCTGATGATACTACAGGTGCCGCTGATTTTGAGGATTCTGATGATACTACAGGTGCCAATGATTTTGAGGATTCTGATGATACTACAGGTGCCGATGATTTTGAGGCTATTGATGTGCCTGAAAGTATATATTTACGTTCGTCTCAAGAAAATGAAAAATTCCAGTTGTTATTAGACCGTTTCAAGAAAGCTGATGAAGCTCGCAAGAAAGAAAGAGAAGCTCGCAAGAAAGAAAGAGAAGGTCGCAAGAAAGAAAGAGAAGCTCGCAAGAAAGCTGAAGAAGGTCGCTTGAAAGAAAGAGAAGCTCGCAAGAAAGCTGAAGAAGGTCGCTTGAAAGCTGAAGAAGGTCGCTTGAAAGCTGAAGAACATGCAGAGAAACTTGCAAACAAGCTTTCGATGTCAAAATATTTTCTCCCTGGACCTGTGAAATTCAGTGATAATGAAAATATCCATACTGAGAGATTTAAACACTGTTTTTTAAAACCATTGGAAATGATTTTAGAAGATATAATGGGTTATAGAGATGTTTACATTGAAGACCAACCAAAACTACCTGAATATGAAAGCGATCACCCTTTTAGATCCTGGCGTGCGAGGGCCGATATTGCGTTAACCTTCCGACATGATGATGTTAAAATCGACTATATCTTCGTCGAAATGAAGAAGAGTTCATTAGAAAAGCTTGATCTAATGAAGATGTCGACTTCCCAACAACAGAGGATCCTCCAACAGTGCTACGGCTATTATTTGCTGTATTCATGTAGTCGCATTTTTCTAAGCGATACATACCACAGTTATTTAATAGAGTTCAGTGCGGATATTCCTCCGGGCCAATATGAATACGAGGTTAAATGTTCTAATAACTATAAAGATACCCATTCAGCATATATTTTCAATAAAACAAATCCAGACTACAGTTCCCTGCTCAAAGAAACATATAAAACTACTAACATGTCAAAATTGTTAAAATCAAAGGAACCCCATTACTTCCATAGAATTATTAGATACAGATACCGAAATATCCCATATAATGATACCAAATTTCCCTTATGCTGGGTTATTGGTGGTTTGATTTTCAAAGGTTGCGAGCCTTCAGGGGAAAATTGGAAATCCATAATCAACGAACGTCAAAGAATTTCTAAAGAGGAATATAACAAAATAAAGATTCCGGAGAAAGAGGTTACAGAGTTTGCGAGTTCTCGTACAACAAAGTTAGAAGAAATAATGAAAACATTCTCCACCACATACACCAAAAAACAAGACCCCTGTTTCCAGAATAATTTGGTAAAAGTGACCGACTTGAAGCAGAATGAATGTTCTTGCCGCACAGTTATATCCATTTCTCGTAAAGATTACATACAGTTGTTTAATAAGAATCTGGAGGCTAATGTGCCAGAAGACGTGGAAATGATTGTATTAAAGGTGCTAGATGTTATGCACATGATTTCTTATTATGAAAATATATATACTGATCCAGATGGAGAAGAAACCACCCAAACACAATTTATCAGAAAATGTGTTGAACATTATGATACGGAAGTTGAAGCTTATGAGAGAATTACCATGTATAATAAGAATATCAGTGATGATTTCGATGTAAGCAATGACAAAATGATCCACTCGCCAAGGTTAATTGATTCTGGATGGTGTAATGTAACACTATCCGGAAAGCATTATGGAGGATTTTTTATAGCAATAGAGGAGCTTCCGTTTGCTGCTAACTATATTGGAAATCCAACGGAATATTCCAAAGTTGTTATGGAGGTTCAAAAGTTAAAAGAGATTGGGATTTTATATAAAGATTTTTATACTCATTACAATAACTGTATCGACAGGACAACAGGGGATGCTTTATATACGATTTCTGGTATACTGAACATTGCACCCCCTCGGACCACATGTTAAAATACTTTTCTGACTGTCCAAAATCACCTGGATCATTCCATTTATCAGATTCATCAGATTCATCAGAACCACCTGGACCATTCAAGTCTATATTTGACACGAGCAAATTAACTCCTCCCGTTAGTTCATATTTTGATTCTGCCTCCACCATCACCTACTAGTGAGCCTGAAAAGACAGTTAAATAAAGTTTACGCTATTTGTGGTTTATAATTATTCTTAGTTTTCTTTTTACTGGAACTCTTTTGATCTTTTAATATTTATGTAATTATGATGATAAAAAGTAGCATTACTTTAATTTCCTTTTTCATCTCTAAACATCATTCATTAGATTTTTGGGGTATATAAATAGTATATTAGTAGACGCAAAACAAAGCACCACAATGAAGGTTTTCTCAATCATCAACCAGTAGTTCATCATCAACATCCATTGTGCTATCGCCACCAACATTCATTTTATTTCTTAGATCTATACCTAATTGTTCATTTTCATCTTCATTCTCTCCTCCATCTTGGTATTTCTTGTTCAGCATCATATTGAACCGCTTCTTGTCGTAGAGATTAAACATAAATTTGGAACTTGGAGAACCTATTCCAATGCCCTTTATCGGACTCAACGATTTCGAAGTTAATTTGTTCGCAGGAGATGTGGGCACAGTAAATAAAGATGGAGACAAATTGAAATTCTTGATTTCAAACTTGAACTCTGTCTTCTTGAAGGTTTCTGCATCAGTGATAGATCTATCGGCTAATAATAGCATATCGTCTTCATCGACAATTACATTTTCGGAATTATGTTTCCCAACACTAGTAGTCTGTATAGAACGTGAACCAGTAGAGGTAGTTGGGGAGTTCTCTAGTTCCTTCTCTTGAATAGCAAGCCGGCTTAATGGTGATGTTAATTGTTTTCTTGAAGTTGACATTTCATCTTGCAGAGTGACATCCTGGTGATCACCAGCAGATGACGGAGTAGAGGGAGGAACATTATCATCCCAGCGAACAACCTTTTTCGGTTTTTTAGCAAAGAGATCAACGACTTTTTCAGTTACTGGAGTTGGTTTATTTAATTTGTGATTTGGTTTTGTCAAAGGTGATGAAGAAAGACGTTTGCCAGATGGCCTCTCACCGTTACTATCTTTAGTTAACTTGGGTGTTGGCACTCGATTCAAAAATACATTCGACCGGATGTCTTCCTTTTCAATCAGTTTGTCAAATGAATTATAGTCTTGAATGAATTCTATATTACCAGCTAACAGGTCATCAATATTCTGAATACACTTTGTCAATATATGCTTGAATTTCAACTCCGTTGATTGCATTGTAGTAGAGGACGAGGTCAATGATTTGGTCATTAGTTGTAAACTATCAATCAATAGATCATTAAACAAAACCACACCACCATTTTGTTTGTTAAATTCATCAATCATTATCGAAGACTCTAATAGTATAGATTTTTCAAGTGACTCCTTTAATGTTAATACCAAATTCTGGTAAATTAGAGTATCCTGATCTGACCATGAATCCAGCTCTGTTAACCGTTTTAGCATAAATTGACTTGTATCGTCTATTATGAAATCCAACTCACTTGGAATTTCAAATTGTCTTTCTAGTTCTATTATTTCATTTGAAAGTTTATTCATGTAGGAATCAGTTAAATCTAGCAAAGTATTAAAGGGAAGAATGGAATCTAATTCGGGTAAATTTAAGGCTGAAGTTGTAAACATGCTCTTCAATGATGTTGAAAATTGTTCAAATTGTAATTTATGTTGTAGAAGCATCTTCCGTCTAGCCAAAACATACGCTTTCCGCACTTTAATCTGTTTATTCCTCTCTAAGGAGTTCTTTAAATCGTCAATGGAGCTTAGTAATTCTGATTGACACTTCGATCTATGATTGATGAACTTATCCACCTCACATTTGACTTTATCCCCCTCTCTTGCCTTTAATTCATCAATTTCCTTCCGTTGCTCTGTGATCATTTTCAAGTATGAACCCACATGTCGGCTCAAGTTCTGTTGGTTACGGATCAATTTCGTTTTAATCTCCTTGGCTCTATCAGCGTATTTCAAAGTGTTCAACGTTTCATCATAGTGTTTTGATGATGGAGACACACAAACAATCATCACAGTTTTACAGTTACCACCTAGGGAGAACTTTAACAATCTGGTTAATTTTGAATCCCTATAGGGGACATGATGCCGTCTTCTTGAATCACATAGGGAATTAATACAGTTACCTAGGGCTAATAGAGATTTATTAATATTTGCACCTTCATATAACCGGACACCTTTATTCTTAGTCGCTGATGCCCTTTCACTTCCTGCTAAATCAATTATTGATAATGTTGCAAAAGTGTGCTGTTCTTGTAATTCCATTGTTTTCGGTTTTTTGATAACGTTAATCTGTATAACTGCATGTGATCTTGAACTTGTGGCATTGGCCTCTGTGCTTGAAACTGTCCTATTTCTGTTACCAACTACAATCATATCCATAACTTCTTCCACACTGGCAGGGGTGTGAGTGGACAAGTTTGTCACTATAATTCTCTTGCTAGAATCTTCTCTTAAATTCAGGGATCTTGGGTTTGTATTTGGTTTCAACAAGTCTCTTATTGTTTCATTGTAAATCTCCAAGTAACTTAAACTTAATTCAACTTTGAAATTCTCTTTAACTTCTCCGATTCGATCAAACAAGTCACGCATCGTCAGGAAAATGATGCCTGGACTCTCTGGAGTTCCAGTGATTGTATGAGTTTTACCACAACCGGTGGCACCGTAAGCGAATATGGTTGCATTGTACCCCTCCATGATAGAGTCCAACATTGGTCTTGAAGTATGACTGTACACTTGTTCTTGAGTGGCCGCTTGATCAAATAACTTGTCAAAGACAAATCGATGTTCTCTTATTCTTGTACTGTGATTTCCAACTCCCTTTCCAGAAGAAGAAGAGGAAGACGATAAGGGTCTATGGTTGTTGAACCCATTTGGGAATGCATTTTGTTCCATTTCAACAAGTGGATTAGTTTCAGGTGGGTCAAAGATAAGCATTCTGTCATCAACTGCATTAAGAATATTTCTAATTCCATGTTTTCTCAGCAGTTTGTTGGTGGATCCACTGAAAGGGGATGATGGTCCATTGTTATGAACCATCAGATGTGAAGATTCAGTTTCAGTGAAAGGTCGTATTCTAACCGCCACTGTAATGGAAGACTCTTTCGACATGGTGAGTGTAGTAATAGTCTAATTATGAGTACCACCAAGTGTCACTGATCGTCTTTAATATATATTTGATGGTCAGCAGAAAGGAGAAGAAGAAACTAGTTGTGTTTATTTGGTAAAAATGTACAAAAGGTAAACAAAGCCTTTCTAAAATAAATAAGCGAGCGATGACTATGCGGCTCTTCTCTCTTTTCGGAGATTTCATTTCAATTACCGGTGGATAAGTTCTATAAATAAATTAGTGATAGCTTTTTTATAAATATAAGTTTAAAACAAGAAAGAAAGGAAAGGAATAAAGGGATTGAAGAAGTGGGAATAGAAGAAGAAGAAGAAAAAAAAAAGGCAGGATCATAATCGTCATACAAAGTTATATATATAGATGTATATAATTTTATTATCATTTATTTTAGATTTGTTTTTTTTTTGGTAGGAAGAAGGTTCATTGTAATGGAGCATACAACACTTGAGTAACATATTTTCTCTTGTATCTAACTATAGAGGCCACAGCTAATGTATTGTGCTTGATACTGGTTGTAGCTAGATGGTTCAACACAACATGGTTAGGAATACTTAAGGCACCGCTGGTATTGTCCTTATCGGCATGATTGTAGCTATTCAAAATGACAGTTTCCAAATGTGGTGGTAATTGAGGAGGAATCAGCCATTGCTGGTTGTGATTTCCGGCCCTTTGATTGTTATCCAATGTCACATAGTATTCTTCCATCACCTTAGGATCTGTGAAAATAGGTGGAATGGAAGTGATGTATTCATCCTTGGCATGTCTTGGAACTTCATCCTCGTCATGGTATCTGGTATATCCATCACCCATATCATCATCATCTCTAGTCAACCCCAGTTTTGAGTCCAAAGTTCTAAGGGATGCCTTGGATTTAGATTGTTGTTGTTGGTTCAGAGATGAGTATTGCGAGTCGTGCTCATTCGCACTGATTTCAAGATAGTTAACGAAATGGCCAGATGTATCTGTAGCAGTTGGAATAAAGTTAGATATACGCACTTCATTGTCAACAACAAACTTAAATCTATGAGTACCAGGAGGAAGTGCAATTTGAACACTGAATGATCCATCCTTAGCTGAAGGACCATTCAAGGCAATCATCTTTCTCCAACCGGTGAAAGTACCCATGACGAAAACTTTTGCACCTCCTTCTGTCCATTTAAAGACAGTTGGAACCAGCACAGGACGAGGAGTCTGATTAGGCTGTTGTTGCTGTTGTGACTGTTGTGACTGTTGTTGTTGTTGCTGTTGTTGCTGTTGTTGGTCGCCAATCGGTTGGAGTACAGATTGCAGTTGATCTTGTGACTGTTGTTGTTGTTGTTGTTGTTGTTGTGACTGCTGCTGTTGTTGTTGTCTGTAAACTGGGTCTTGTCCGATATCATTTTCACTATCAATAACCATGGAATCATCTTTACTGCTTTGTGGTTTAGAGTCCTGGTCGTCGGTTAATATTAAAGTTGATCTTCTACTAGAGGGGAACGGCAAAGAACTTGATGAGCCAGAATTTATGTTTGGCACATCTTCAACATGGCTGCCAGAATCTGCAATATTCTCTATAAATTGTGAACTATTATTTCTGGAACCGTCATAATGGCTTGTTAATTGAGATTCCCTTTGTAAATCAACCATCGACACATCGTTCGTTGTTGATGATTCATCAAAAGTGGAAACACAAGAGGTACTGGAGTCAGACGGTGGTCTATTTGAATTACTCATATGGGGATATTGTTTTGCTGTATTCTCTTTCACTTTGAATGTATGTCTTGATATTTATTGGTGATGTATGAAATGATTGCTTCTTTAGTTGAAACGTATCTATACCTAGACGTATGCGTACCGTTGTTGTATAGTAAGTAATAGGTTGTAAGTATAATAGTTGAGTGGTTCCAAGTTTATTGTATTAGTTGTCTGTTTGTAGTTGTTTGAAAAAAAAAAAGGCGTCATGCTTTCTATTAACTGGTGCAGAGATGTTCTCTAAAACTTAGGAGAGACGATGATGAAGAGAGGCACGCGAGGAGAAGGAGCCCAGCCCGGCCGGCGACCGCCGGTGAGATTTGAAGAGCACATCAGATATTTAGTCTATTTCCAGTGAACTGAACTGAACTGAACTGAACTGAACTGGATGGTAAATTACTTCAACTATTTTCTAGTATCAAAGATATAATAAAGGAAGTATATATATAGATATATATATAGTATTATTTATTAATAGGTTCTGCTTCTCGCCTTTTTGTTCTTCCCATTATTTATTTACTTTATTGATTGCCTATCAGTTCAGCTTATCATTACAGATTTGATTTTATATAGAGATCTACAACCAGAATTTTCAAATCAAATTATGTCTGCATCATATACCCAAGAAGAACAGGACTACTATAAGAAACTCGATATTGCTAAACATACAATAGAATTAACTTTGGAGTCACAATCCACAAACAAATCATTGTTATCTCCAAAGGTGCTAATCATCTGTGGTTCAGGATTAGGCGGTATCTCAGAAGTTTTACATGGTGACACAGTGAAGATCCCTTATTCAAGTATCCCTGGCTTCAAGACATCTACTGTCCAGGGTCATGATGGTTCCCTGCTTTTTGGAGAAATCGGTGACAATAAAGTCCCTGTAATGTGCATGGTTGGACGTTTACATTTCTACGAAGGGTATGACTTTAAAGACACCACCTTCCCAATCAGAGTCGCTAAATTACTAGGTGCTGAATATCTTCTGGTCACCAATGCTGCCGGTGGTACCAATGACAAATACCGTCCTGGTGATTTAATGATCATCTCTGATCACTTGAACCTGCCAGGTTTGGCTGGGTTCCACTGTTTGAGAGGTAATAACTTGTCCAAGTTTGGTCCTAGATTCCAACCATTGTCAGATGCATACGACTTTGATTTAAGATTGAAGTTTGTCGAAGTGGCAAAGGGTAAGTTGAAATTAACTAGAACTATCCATGAAGGTGTCTACTGTTACGCTGCTGGACCAACTTTTGAAAGTAGAGCAGAGGTTAGATACATTAGATCCATCGGGGGTGATGCCGTTGGCATGTCCACAGTGCCAGAGGTTATCGTTGCCAGACACTGTGGTATGAAAGTGTTTGGCTTAAGTTTAATCACCAACCATGGGTTAGCAGACCACCCTGCATCGGCATTGGATGCCTTTGCTCAAGGCTTGACTGTTGAAACCGTTAAGGATCAGGCTGAAGGTATGGCGTCCCATGCTGAAGTTTTAGAAAGTGCTGATTCTGCCTCAGATGATGTGAAGAAACTGTTTGCTGAATTTGTCAATGAATTGCAATAATAAATTGGCACCGAGAATACCTGTTTCTGTCCTTTTTTTTTGTTTTAATCAGTTTTTCGTATGCTTTCTCTTTTATACTTTTACTACATATATGAACAATATATAATGCAAATATCTAACGATGAAAACGATTTATAAACGATAAAACTTTTTGTATTTTTAGTAAACTAATCGTTAATGAAAGGGAGGGGGTAGGAGGAATGGAGGGAAGAAGAAAGAAGAAATAAGAATAATAATAAAAAAAAACAAGTTTAAAATATGACAAAAAAAGGTATAAATATGAAACGAATCAAGTGAAAAGAAACAAACAAAAAAGAATCCAAAAAAAATACAGACATTAGCAATAGCAAACTGAACAAACAAATAGGAATATATAGTAGCGGTAGTGATAGTAAAACAAACACATTAATAATATACAATGGTATGAAATCTCCCTTATTTTATTTCTTTTTTTGAATCTTTCATTAGTTTATTTTTATTTTTGCATGGTGGATAGTTCGTTTATCTCTAATCTTTATTCATTTTCATTCATTCATTTTCTACTTGCAGATGATTTGACAGCAGCAGCAGCGGCCAGCGCAGCCCTTGACTTTATACTTGTATCTTGAACTTGTAGATTTTTCATTCCAGCAGCTAATCCCTTAGTAGCAGTAGAACCACTACTGACTCTTCTCACATTGGCAGCATTGTTGGAATTAGAATTTGTTTGAGTGCCACCACTAACTAAACGTTTAGTTTGTTGTTGTTGTTGTGGCGAAGGTAATGAAGGTGACGATGACGATGATGATGACGAAGATTGCTGCTGTTGTTGTTGCTGTTGTTGTTGTAACTTATTTTGTTTCAATAATTCTTTAGCCCTGAGTAATGCATCAATCCATGAAACATTTTCATTCACAGTGAATCCCACTCTGACATTGGAATTGATACCACCTTTAACTAATGTCTTGGAATTGTAGGCACTTAAAAAGATAAGTTTCTTCACATTCATGAGCTCCAAGATAAGGTAGCCTTCTTTCAACTCTTCATCAAATTCATAATCATACATCGAAACATTCTTATTCGTCAATTTAATCTCAATTATTTTGAAATAGAAATCCAAAGCCTGTAATTGTGTGGATGATTGAGGAGATTGCAACTTGAAATCAGAATTAATCTCATAAATCAACAGTCTAGCCATTGATGTAATAATTAACACACAGGATTTTAAATCCTTGTTCAATTGATCATAATTCTCACTGATGATTTTGTTTAAAATGTTATCGTCTAAGGTCTCACCCTGTTGAACAAATTGCTTTGGCTTATGCACCAATTCTGATTTGAAAATATTATCCAACTTTAAAATGTATTCGTTAGTCATCAATTTATTCGTGATAGCCTTTGGAATATGCTTGTCCAGTAAGATAGGATTAATCACTTGTTGTTGTTGCTGCATCTGGTATTGAGAGTTAGAAATCTGTCTTGGCGATTGCATATTTCTCTTATGTGAAAGCAAATTTCCCACTGCTCCAGCAGCACTAACAGCTTGAGCATTAGGTCTCGGTATACCCAAGATATCATGAATAGATGGTGCCCTAGATGGTGGCTTTTTACCGGTTGCAGTTGTGGGCGAGTTTGCCTCACTGTTTGTTGAACTGTTGGATGCAGACTTCTGGACCTTCTGCGCGGCACTGATGTTTCTTTCATACCTTGGTCTTGGAGAATTAACCTTCACTGTCGTTGTAGAGGTGGCAGATGTGGCAGTGGTAGTTGTGGTGGGGGTGGTTGTAGACTCAGAGTTGGAAGAAGATAGAGGTGGTGTTTTCGGAATGTTATTCACCGCTTGCTTGACTAAGTTTACACCACCTTTAACTGCAGTGAAGGAATCCTCCCGTGATAAAGGAGGTGTTAAAGACGGACTCTCTGATGACACAAATTGTAAGCTATCTCTTCTGGCTCTAGTCTTATTAGTCAATCGGGTATCACCATTACTATGAATGCTCTCCTTGTCATTATTGTTACTGTTAATAGTGGTATTATTGTTGTTGTTACCCGTCAAACCATTTTTGATCTTAGTATTATTATTATTGTTATTGTTGCTGTTGTTAGGTTTTTGAGATTTGCTGTTAGTATTATTATTATTATTATTATTATAGGCTGCTGCTTGTCCATTTTGTGAGGGCACAACCCTGCTAGCAGCCAAAGCTGCTGATTCAGTAGCTGTCTGTGATTTTATCAGCTGGTCCTTAATTTCTTTGTTCTTCTCAGCTAGTCTATTACTCAAAACTTTATTCATCAATTGTGGGTTGTTCTGTGCATTAAGAATTTGTCTTTTCAGCACTGATTGAGGCATAGATGACATTTTACTGGTCATTTTGCCTCCTGGCTCGACATAATACTGAGCAGCTGTGTTCGTTGTAGGTGAGGAGGCAGAGACTTGTGTTCTAGATTGTTGCATTAAGTGAACTTTTGGATTGTATGCTTCTAATTTAGGTGCCTTTCTTTTCCAAATGGACTCTTTATTTGACCAATTGATATCACCAAACCAGGGTTGAGATTTAATGTCATCCATTTTGAATCTTTCCTCCGGTTTCAGTATCAATAGGTTCTCCACTATGCTTGTAATCTGTGGTGAAATGTAATAATTATCAGGGAATTTATAATCCAATGCAATAATCTTTTCAAATGTGAGGTATTCTGTGGCACCTTTAAAAGGAGGTCTTCCGACAACCAGTTGATAAAGAATACAACCAATGGCCCATAGATCACATTCAAATCCACAAGTGTTATATTTTAATAATTCTGGTGACACATATTCAGCTGTACCGACAAAGGAACCCGTTCTTGTTGAACTACTTGAGCTTTGTCCACTTTCATCATTGCTTTGGGCTCCAACTTGATGGTCTTGTTTCACCTCTTGTAATTCATCTTCTGTTAGAATTTTTGCTGCGCCAAAATCTGTAATCATCAGTTTCCATTCATGGTTTAAAAGAATGTTCTCCGGTTTTAAATCTCTGTGTATTATACCTCTTGAATGTATGAAATCCACTGCATCTATCAATTGAATCATATAGTATTTAGTCAGGTTTTCACTTAATGAACCCAACTTTCTAATCAGAGATAATAGTTCACCATTTTTGGCGAAATCAATCACGAAATACAATGACTTTTCATCTTGGAATGTGTAATACAATGTCACTATTCCCGGGTGTTTCCCCAAGATGTTCAGGGTATCCTTTTCTATATTCACGTATTTTCTTTTATTTTCTCTTTGTATATGTTGTTTAGATAAAATCTTAATGGCATAAGTTCTATGATTATGGATGGATATAGCTTTGTAAACCTTTGAATATGATCCTTCACCGATGCATTCATAAAATTGGAAATCAATGGCTGATCTCTTCCTAGATTTATTTATGTAATTATGGCTCGTTGATGACATTGTTTATCGATATTATGGGATGTGTGAGCATATGTGTATTTGTGTGGTATCTGTGTTCGAAAGATAGTACGAATGGAAGGAAGAGGATGAATCAAAAGAAAGGAAGGAAGGAAGCAAGGGAAGGAAGGAAGGGAGTAAGAACAAAAGGAGAATGATAAATATACAAGGTTCGATATATTAATTATACAGATATGTTAATGTGATGGGATGTTTTTGATATGGCAAATGACGGATGTAAGATGTGTGTATGTATGGTGTATGTGTAAGTGTAAGTGTAAGGGTATGTTGTAATTTTATTATTGGTGCAACTTCACTGGTGTTGGAGAGGGAACAAGGTTGTATTATACAAAAGGTAATTCTAAATATGGAATTGATTGAAATGAAACAATAAATAAATGTAATCAATTGATATAGTATGCTTATAGATAGATAGATAGATAGATTTTTATTTATTTAAGTATATGAGTAATTGGGTATCGGGTATAATCAATACAGAATAAGAACAAACAAGGAAATTGGAATGGGGAAAAAAAAGATCAAATTCAATTGATATTTGTCAATAGTTGCAATCGTTGGAGCAATTAACTCAATGTATGTAATCTTGACCTGATATCCAATGATAAGGAACTGTATTCAAGAGAACCTTGTGTATGGTTTATATACGTGTGATTCAAAAAAAAAAAAAAACAAAAAAAACAAATAACACCATAACTTAACTTAAGAACCACGTAATTTGTGACCCTCTCCGTCTCCCCTTTCAAATAAACCGCTTTCCTTCCCACTTTCTGATTGAAAAAAAAAAAGCAGGCCGGATGGGCTGTGTCGTGCGGTACTCAAAAAAATAAAAAGGCAAAGAAATGGGGAAGGAGCGCTTACCTATTTCGGGTTTTCTCCCCCATGATGCACATGCCAATTTCTGACTGGGGGTATTTATTAATATGCTTACTATGTATCTATGTATCTGTGTATATGTGTATATGTATTATATATCTATGTGTTGTAAATATGGGCATAAAAAAAAACGGGTTTATTATTATTACCATTATTATCATTATCATATAATCATTTAGTGGTATGGTTAAATGAAGTCGGGTATATATTATATCTATAATCTATAATCTATAATCTACACATGCATCCAGATCTATTCATACATTCATTCATCCAGAAATGAATTTCTTTCTATTACTTTTCTCTTTAGATCGGCATTGATCTGTATATGTATATATTGGATACATTGCTGTATATTAATGTATATATATATATATATATATAAGTAGCTGTATTAATTGAAGTATTAGGGTTGAAAAAGATCTTCTCTCTTTTTCACTTTTACAATCCCTTCAACAATCTGGAAATATCATCCAAACCATCAACCTTTAATGTGTCTAGCTTCTCTTGAACAACACTAACTAGATCAGTGACGTCGATCAATTCACCATCGTCCTTTTCATTACCAGTACCCAACAATTTGATTCTAAGCTTTCCCTCTGGGTACTCTTCCTTACCTAGAATAACAGCAACAGGACAACCAGACTTCTCAGCAGCTTCAAATTGTTTTCTTGGATTGGCCTTGGCCTTGTACAAATATTCACATTCAATACCAGCACTCCATAGTTTAGATGCAACTGTCATTCTCTCCTTTAAGAAACCATCCCATCCCTCACCACCACCAAAGGCCATGATATACACTTGTGTGGCAGTAGGTCTGATCTTATCCACCAATTGTAATCTTTGCTTGATCAAGGAGAATATTCTCTCAACACCAAATGAAACACCAACACATGGAATAGAAGCAGCCTTCTTACCCTTGGCATTAGTACCCAAGAACATACCAACTAAACCATCGTATCTACCACCTGCAGCAATGGATCCAACACCAACATATTCAGATGCATCTTCATCCTTGTCTTTAGACTTGGACTTGGCCTTGGCCTTCTTTTCAGCTGCATCTTCAGGTGGAGCAGATTGTTCAGTGACAGCTTCGTAAATGACACCAGTGTAGTAATCTAAACCTCTAGCTAAAGACATATCAAATGCAATGAACTTGTCAACACCAAAAGCTTCCAAGTAACCAGCCATGATTTCAATCTCTAGTATACCGGTCTTCGCAGATTCATTGGCCATTAATGCATCGCTGGACTTCAAAATAGATAAAACTTCTCTGATTTCACCCTTGACTTGAACATATTCCCAAATCTTATCTGCAACCTCTTCTGGTTGGTCCTTTTCTTCAACCATCTCCTTTTTAACGGCAGCCCATGGGGATTTGTCCAATTTATCAACAGCAGAAGAAACTCTTCTAACATCTTCATCCTTGACACCACAAACTTGGAAGATACCATCCAAGATCTTTCTGTGGTTCAATTTAACCTTGAATTCAGTGATACCAAGTGACGTCAAACCACTGACTAAAATGTTCATCATTTCCGCATCTGGAACCATTGGATCGTAAACACCAGCAACATCAAAATCACATTGATAGAACTCTCTCATTCTACCCTTGGTCATGGCAGGTTGGTCTCTTCTGTAAACCTTGGCAATGTGATATCTTTTGATGTTGGAGATACCATTCATGGCAACATATCTAGCAAATGGAACTGTTAAATCGTATCTTAATGAGGTCAACTCACCACCTTGATCTTCCAAGTTATAAATCAATTTTGAATCCTCACCGTACTTACCAGCCAAAATCTCTCTCAATTCAAACACAGGAGTGTCAATGGTAACACCACCGTGTGACTTGAACATATTGGTCAATCTTTCAAAGACAGCTTCTCTGATGATCATATCTTTGTCAGCCCAATCCTTGGTACCCTTTGGAGTTTTTAAAGTGAAGGTGGTTTGTTCCTTCTTACTCTTCTTCGAAGAACCAGCAGCTGGGTTAGCTGGAGAAGCATTTTGAGTAGTCTTCACAGTGGTCTGTTGTTGTTCTTGCTTAGCAGCTTCTGTAGACATCTTTCTTAATGATTGTAATGATTGACTTCTTTTGAATGAGTATCTGATGAATGTGTTTTTCAATAATCGTATCATAAACTATTACTGCTTGAAGAACAAAAAAAAAGACTTATACACTATATTAGGGAAAATTAAATATGATGCAAGTCTAGAATTAGAAGAGACGAGTCTTTATTTATTAATACAGCTGATGATAATAAACAATATAAAACCCAATATTGAATTTCCCAGTGATAATTGACCATCTCCAGTATTTTTTATTATGATAAGATGAAAAGAACCATCTTTTTTTTTGACTTTAAAGAGAAGCCAAAAAAAAAAAACTGAAAAATATTAATCACCCATAACTGAAAAGTGACAGGATCTTTTTTTTAGTGGTTACCTGTTACAATTGATAGTTTGATGCTACAAGTTGAATAATAAAATAAAGAAAATATAAACTGTATAAGGTAGGTAAATATATGAATAGAAAGAAAAGTAAAGTAATTACTTACTTATAGCAAGATAAGTGACAAACACAACAGACGAGGGAGGGAGGGGAGAGACAAATTGGTTGGCAACAGCATTATTAAAAAAAAAAAAAGAAGAAGAACACTAAAAGAATACATCTAATCAGATACAGGGGTAAAGGTACAAAAAATAATCAAGAATAAAAAAACACATACATGAACATTGAAATGAGAATGAAAACTATAAATGAAGTTAACTTTATTTGAACTTTTCTAAGGCATAATCTTCACCATTTTCTAGATATTCTTCCTTAGACATGAACAAGTTGTCAAAGTCACCGATAGATGAACTAGCCAAGATGTTTGCACCGACCCAAACGTCATTGTTTCTGTCAATCAAATCTGGGGAGAGATATGTGGAAATGGTATAATCTTGAATGTATAATCTCAAGTCTTGAATGACCCTTTGTTCAATGTTTGGAATGTTGGTAGAGTTACCAGTTAAGACGATATTGTTTAACAATTTCAAATATAAATCTCCAGATCCTCCTAAACTCTTCATTGAGGAGAATATCAAGCTAGGTATACCCTCTGAATCCTGTGGTAGGTTGAGATTCTGTGGTAATATTTTAGAGTATTCATATGGTCTGAATAATGGATCAGCCAGTTTATATTGATCGATACCGATATCCTTTAATGTTGTTCTATTTGGCAGTTCAAAGTTCTTATACTCTAATTGAGCCATGTTTCCATGTGATAAATATATTTGTGATTCTTGAGGTAGTTCATTCTGGTTTGGATCAAGTTTCATCAAGGACGTGCTTAATATGCTCTCTTTGAACTCTTTCAATGTAGCAGTGGTTTGATATCTTTTAAATGACTCGCTCATATCAGGTGTGTTTTGAAACTGTCTTGGAAGTAATAACTCTTCAACCTTGAACCCAGGTGACTTTGATTGTATGTAATTTAATGAAAATAAACTTAAAAAGTCACCACCAAACTTAGTACGCATGATACCTTTATTCAAAACCTTACCATTGTTGATAGGAGTGACACTGACAAGATCATCATCAATGTCAACGACAACAACGGCAGAAGGCTTTGACACAGAGTATGCAGTGCATACCTGTCTTTTCAGAATAGAGAAAATTGGCACTTCCAATTCTTCAAATGCCACTTGCACCGCTTTGACTCTGTTCTTCTTGGTGTTCCAAGCATTTTCGGTGACAATTAAAGGCAATTCATTGGTGGTTTGCAAATTCAAATTAGAGTAAATGTGTCTCCAATAGTGAGCCATTGCATCCCAATTGTACACCAATCCCTCATTGAACATAGTAAAGATTTCATTGCTTGGATGCTTGTCTATATCATCACCAAACACATATTCACCATCTTCAGATGATTCTCTTGAGTATATAGAAGGTAATGAAAGTGTAGGTGTGTCGTAAGTTGATAAACCAGCCTTCGTTGAACTGCTGTTTAAATCGATGATCACAGATGGGAAATCAAACTCCATTGTTGTATTATGGTTTATATATGATCTGATGTACAAAAGTAGATATATGTGAATAGATATAGAAAACACTCTTGTAGTAAGAAAAAGTAGTCAATAGTGGTAAGAGTAGTAGTAGTAATAGTTAACACTAAAAAAAGTTGTTGTCTTTTTTTTTTCGTGTCTACAAATTCTCTGAAAGACGAAAGAAAAAAAAAATCGCTCTCGCTTTATATTAAAAGTATTATTAAATATTACGTACACAAACCCAATTTATTCATATATGAGTTTTGTGATGCTATTATTCACATCACATTAATAGGAAAACAACATCTCCACAGTTATATATTATAGATTCTCTCTACTGTTTGATAATATATTTCAGTGGTTCAAAAATTGATCGAATCAGATATGTCGGATAAAAAGTCAGATCCAAAGAAGGCTGAATATGAGAAACTTAAGAAACAACTCAAAGACACTCTTAGCAAAAAGAAAGAGCTAGACCAACAACTGTCGAAACTGGAGGAAGACATATTCAACAAGGAGACAAAATACCTCTCAGAAGGTACTCATCATGGTAATATCATAAAGGGGTTTGAAAACTTTACAAAATCATCGAGTTCGTCATCGTCATCCAGAAATAAAAAGATTCAGTTCACTGATGAAGACCGTATATTTTCATTGAGTTCGTCTACCTACGTCAGACATTTGAAAAAGATAAATGCCAGTTCAGGGGGGAACTCTAATGGTTTAAACACATCTGTCGTTGGAATGGATGATGATATGGATGATGATGAAGGTCATGGTAACCACAGTTCGGGAACTCCAAGGAAGAAGAGATAGAATATTGTATTTATCTCTCATTACCCCCCTCCCCCATCCACCATCCCCCATCTCTCTCAGGAATGTATTATATAACCATATATTACTATTATGTATACTAGTTTAATTTAATCCTATAAAATGTTGTAACAAATAAATAAACAATAAGTTAAATCGCCGTATAATAGTAGTATTATTATCATCAAATCTCCGTATGTAAAAATTGCACTTTTACTGTAAGCACCGAATAAATTTTTTTTTTTTTTTAGTTACTAAAAGAAGGCACTAAACATGTTTTTTATAGATAGATTCCTTCTTTTCCCCATTGAATATCACATATCATTATTTACTGCTAGATCTTGAAATCGAAACACAGATATCATAGTTAGAAAACAATAAAATAATGAGATTATCTGCTGAGCAAATAGAGAGATTGCAGGGGAATCCTGCGAATATCAGAAACATCTGTATTCTAGCTCATGTGGATCATGGAAAGACATCATTATCTGACTCATTACTAGCTTCAAATGGTATCATTTCACAAAGAATGGCCGGTAAGGTTCGTTACTTGGATTCTAGGGAGGATGAACAATTGAGAGGTATCACAATGGAATCATCTGCCATCTCTCTATATTTCAAGACCATCAAAAGAGAAAACCCTGAGGATAAAGAAGGAGTTATCAAAGAACATTTGATCAATTTGATTGATTCACCAGGTCACATAGATTTTTCTTCAGAGGTGAGTACAGCATCAAGATTATGTGATGGAGCTGTCGTTTTGGTGGATGTTGTTGAAGGAGTTTGTTCACAAACAGTCACAGTTTTGAGACAAGCTTGGGTTGATAAGTTGAAACCTATTCTAGTTCTCAATAAAATCGATAGATTGATTACAGAATTACAGATGAGTTCTGCTGAGGCATACTCACATCTAAACAAGGTTGTTGAACAAGTTAACTCTGTCATTGGTACATTTTTTGCCGGTGAAAGAATGCAAGATGATCTTCTATGGAGAGAAAGAAAGGAAAAAGGTGAAGTGGAAGAATTTGTGGAAAAAGATGATGTGGATATTTATTTCTCCCCTGAAAAAAACAACGTTATCTTTGCATCTGCCATCGATGGCTGGGGATTCAATATTGCACAGTTTGCTGTTATTTATGAAAAGAAATTAGGAATTCAAAGGGAAAAGTTACAGAAATGTTTATGGGGTGACTTTTACTTAGATCCAAAGACGAAAAAGGTGATCACCTCAAAGGGATTAAAGGGAAGAAACTTGAAACCGTTATTTGTGAGCTTTGTTCTCGATAGTATATGGCACATATATGATGCTGCATTCTTAAACAAGGATCAAGAGAAATTGGAAAAAATAGTCAAGTCACTATCCATCAAAGTGTTACCAAGAGATTTAAGATCTAAAGACACCAAACAACTTATAAACACTATTATGGGGCAATGGTTACCTGTTTCTAACTCTGTGTTATTGACAGTTATAGATAAATTACCATCTCCATTGGAATCCCAAAAACAGAGAATTCCACACATTTTGGAATCCACACCAAGTTCAGAATTAATCGACAATCAGTTAAAGGAAGATATGATAGGGTGCCACAAGAATGGATTAGTTTCAGTGTATGTCTCTAAAATAATATCTGTCCCAGAAGATGAGCTTCCTGCTAATCAAAGACAAGCATTAACAAACGATGAACTAATTGAGAAGGGCCGTGAGGCAAGACTTAGAGCTGCTAAAGCTGCGGAAGCTGCAAGAAAGTTCGAAGAAGAGAATAAAAAAGAAAGTGCCAATGATGAATTTGCTGTTGTGCAATCAGGTAATAATGATGAGTTTGAATGGGAATTTGAAGAAGAGCAAGACAAAGAAGAAGATTTAATTGAGGTGAAAGATGAAGCATTAATCGGATTCTCAAGAATTTACAGTGGTACTGTTTCTGTTGGTCAGGAAGTAACTGTGTTGGAACCTAAATTCGATCCTAAGCATCCAAAACATCATACTAATACAATAATTGTCACAAGCTTATACCTACTTATGGGAAGAGAATTAGTTTCATTGAAAAGTGCTCCAGCTGGTAATATCGTTGGTATTGGAGGATTAGATGGAAAGGTTCTCAAAAACGGTACCTTAATCTCCCCTGGTATTTTAGGGGTCAATTTGGCTGGTATCAATTTAAACGCACCACCAATTGTTAAGGTTGCACTAGAACCTGTGAACCCAACTCATATGGATAGATTGGTCAGAGGTTTAGAGTTATTGAACCAAGCTGATCCATGTGTGCAAACCTATGTTCAAGACACTGGTGAACATATTTTAGCTACTGCTGGTGAATTACACTTGGAGAGATGTTTGAAGGACTTGAGAGAGAGATTTGCTGGTATTGAAATTACATCTTCAAAACCAGATATTCCATACAGAGAAACTATAGTTGCCGCCGGAATGAATCCTCCTAAGGATGCTGGGTTAGGAAGAGGTACATTAAATGTCAGGCTTGGTAAGTACTCTATCACAATTGAAACTAGACCATTGCCTAGTACTGTTACAGAATTATTATTAAATAATGTTGCTACCATATCTGATATAACTAAAAATGGTGGTATCTCTGATGAGTCAAGAGATGATGATGAGGAGGAGGATCAAAACTCTGAAAAAGAAGAAGAGGGTGATGACGAGCAGGAAATCATCTCTGGTACAATAATATCTATCGATGAATTCAAATCTAAGTTACAGGAATCACTACTTTCCGGTAATTCAGAATTTAAAGCTAAGGATAACATTGAATGGACTGGTGATTTAGTGAATAGAATTTCTGCCTTTGGTGCAAAGAGAATTGGACCAAATATCTTATTTGACTCCGTAGACCAGTCTATTAGAAGATTATTTGATCATTCACAAAAGCCTGCCCATGATAGATTCGAGTACGAAGAAGGTATCTTCAATGGATTTCAATTGGCCACATCACAGGGTCCTTTGGCGGCCGAGCCAACCCAAGGTTTAGCCGTGTTTGTGAAATCAATTGCATTGATCACTGAGGAAGATGAAATAGTTTCTGTTCCTAACCTATCTGGAAGATTAATTGGTACTACAAAGGATGCCATTCACAAAGGCTTTTTGGACTGGTCGCCTAGATTGATGTTAGCTATGTATTCATGTGATATTCAGGCCTCTGCTGAAGTTTTAGGTAAAGTGTATGCTGTTGTGCAGAAGAGAAGAGGTTTCATTGAAAGTGAGGAGATGAAGGAGGGTACCCCATTTTTCACTGTCACCGCCAAGATTCCTGTCGTTGAGGCCTTTGGGTTCAGTGAAGATATTAGAAAAAGAACTTCTGGTGCCGCTTTGCCACAATTGGTGTTTAGTGGATTTGAGGTAATTGATGAAGATCCATTCTGGGTTCCAACTACAGAGGAAGAATTAGAAGCATTGGGTGAATTTGCTGAAAGGGAGAACATTGCAAGAAAGTACATGAACACTATCAGAAGAAAGAAAGGTTTGTTTGTGGATGAAAAGGTCATCAAGGATGCTGAAAAACAAAGAACTTTAAAGAAGGACTAATACTGTATCGTATTAATCCATTAATATTTATAAATATATATACACTCTGTTATACTATCAAAACATAATCTTTAATGCGGGTGGCTGTAGCAGCTCTGGTAATTCTAATTCCAATAGCCCTCTGCCACTCTGCGCTATTCACTCGCTCTCTTAAAAATTTTCTAATAGAAACCATATAATAATTCAAACAACTTGCTAGTGTATAATTACCAATTTGAACACCATACACTGAATCTCATATTCATAACAATCAGCAAGAATGGGTTTCTTTTCATTTTCAAAGGCAGAGGTTGAACCACCTAATCGTTCAAAGCGTGAAAAGTGTTGGGAATCAAGAGATTTGTATTTTCAATGTTTAGATAAAATAGATGTCAACAATCCACTTGATAAGAACTTACAAGGCAAGATAAAAAAGAGCTGTGGTGAAGAAGATAAACAGTTCCAGAAGGATTGTGTTGCATCCTGGGTTAAGTATTTCAAAGAAAAGAGACCATTTGATTTGAAGAAGGAGAGAATGTTGAAGGACGCTGCTGATGAAGGTGCTGAGGTTATTCCATTGGGTGGATCAGCTCCAAATGCAAAGAAATAGACGTCTATATCCACTTACACACACACACTCTCTCTCTCTATCTGTCCCTAGCTTATACATATATTTACATATCTACATTCTACATCTATCCACAACATATCTCCTGTATATATAATTGTCAATTTATTTATTACCACTTTGAGTTTTACATTTTTTTCCTATTTTTTTTTTTTCAGTTACAATGTATTTAAAAAAAATCCATAGAAACTTATATTAATAGTTTATTATTTACCTAAATTAATGAAGGGATTAATCAATTAAATGAACCATTAAACAATGATGATGTTGTACTCTTATATTTTGGCACCAATGTTACAATAAATACTCTTAACTTGGGTGTACAACTCAATGGCATTCTCACCTAATTCTCTTCCAACACCGCTCATCTTGAAACCACCAAATGGAACCTTGATGTTTTCATCGTTGGAAGAGTTTAAGTAAACAGAACCAGCGTCAATAGAATCACCAACTCTATGAGCTCTTTCAAAGTCCGTAGAGAACACCATTGCAGCTAAACCATATATAGTATCATTGGCATTTTCAATGGCTTCTTCTTCGGTCCTGAATTTAGACACAGCAACAACTGGACCAAAAATCTCCTCTTGAACAATTGACATATTTTGAGTACAATCGGCGAAAATTGTTGGTGGGACAAAGTATCCCTTTGAAGGGTACTTGAAATCGTCATCGCCAAGTATTAATCTAGCACCTTCAGCTTTACCCTTTGCAATGTAGCTACGAACCTTATCGTATTGAGTCTTGTTGATCAATGGACCTAATGTAACGTTTTCACCGAATGGATCACCAACGATCCAATCTTCTTTGATTTGCTTCTTGTATAACTCTAAAAACTTATCGTAGACTGATTCTTGCACTAGAACTCTAGAGTTTGCAGTACAGTTTTGACCAGTGTTATACATCACACCAAAGGATGCCCACTTAGCTGCTTGTTCAAGATCTGCATCTTCAAAGACAAGCAATGGTGATTTACCACCACATTCTAATGACAATGACTTCAAGTTAGAGGATGCACTTTGCATGATTCTAGCACCGGTAGCAGTGGAACCAGTGAATGCAATCTTGTCCAAGCCAGGATGGGTACTTAGATGTTCACCAGCAATCTTACCAAATCCACTGATAACATTGAACACACCAGGTAAGAAACCAGCTTCCTTGACTAAATCAGCAAATAAAAGTAGAGACAATGGAGTCAATTCTGAAGACTTGATAACGATGGTACAACCACATGCTAATGCAGGACAGAATTTCCAACCTGACATACTCAATGGATAGTTCCATGGAACAATTTGTCCGACAACCATTGGATATCTCTTGGTGATGGCAAATCTGTTGTGAGCGATTGGAATCATCTTACCATGGATTTTATCTGCCCAACCAGCACAGTATCTCAAGTATTCAACGACACCTAAGATATCAGCTTTAGCATTGGACTCAACAGGCTTACCTGAATCAATAGCTTCAACCTGGGCAAATAAGTCGGCCTTGGCCTCTAATAAGTCAGCTAACTTCAACATTCTTAAGCCCTTGTCATCTGGAGTGACCTTGTTCCATTCCTTTTGAACGTTTCTAGCAGCAGCAACGGCAAGATCAACCTCCTTTGTAGATGCCTCATAAACGGAAATGATTGATTCCTCGGTGGTTGGGTTAAATGTTTCAAACGTCTTATCTGACTTGATCCATTCGTTATTAATGAATAAACCAATTGGTTGTAGGTAAGTTAAACCGGAAGGTAGTTTTATTTCAGTGTATAAGCTTTCGGTGGCCATTATTGTTGTTTATAAATCTGAAGGTGTTATTATATTAAAAGTAAAACTGTACAGTGCAATTGACAAAATATAATGATGAATTGACAATTTATTAATTAATACAAGTATAGATAAATTGATGAAAAAAAAAAGAATAAAAAGGCTAAATACCGATGAAATCAAAATCAAAAAACCACATTCACTGGAAAACTCATCTCATCGTCAACCAACTCTATAATATAGTAGTGTAAATAACCACTTACTTACTTACTTAATTACTAGCTTAACTAGTAGATGTTAGCCTTAAACTGTATGTGATAAGAATTACCTCCCTAATTGGGCAACTATATCATTCATGATCACGTGATCTGCCACAGTTTGGCCGACGCGGATAATCCTTCCAAAAATAGCCAGAAGCTCCCTACTTAGTAGTACTACTAGTTGATAGCATCTCTTATTATATATATATATATATAAAAATATTAAATATATAAATGTATTTCACACACACTCTCTATATATGTAGTAAAGATCATCAGAAATCAGAACTTCAGGATTGTTCTGTATCTATGTATTTATTTAAATGCCCCAGCTTCCAGTCACTGAACTAATTGATACATACACTATTATTCCATGAATTCCCTCCGTTAATGATTTAAGAGAGCCTTTATCTGGTTATTTAAGAATCTATTGTCAATATAGATGGATATCTGTAGATGCAAAAGTAGCTAAAACGAAGGTAAAAGCGATTTGACCTTGATATATATATATAGCACATACAGTAATTCATAAGCTCCATCAGGCGTATAAAAATCCGAAAGCCGAACGTTGCGGCTTTCTTGAAGATGCGACGATAAGACAACTATTTGAATATCATTTCATTCAAATATAAATACGCATTGAAGTAAGGTATATAACCGTAACAGTTAATGATATATTCAAGATCATAATAGTGATATCATAAAGTACCTAATATACATAGATACATACACACAGAGAAAAAAAAAAGACAATGGCACTAACACCAAAGATGTAAGTTTTTCATTCAACGGTCATATCAATCAACCACACAATAATACTAACTGAGAATATTACCGGAATTCTTTTCTTTTCAATTAATAAAGCTCTACAAAAACAGCAAAGTTAAACTCTGGTGCCGAAATCCCAATGGTTGCCCTAGGATGCTGGAAATCCACACCAGAGGAAGTGTACACTGCAGTTTTGGCTGCTATCAAATCTGGATACAGACACATTGACACTGCATACGTTTACAGAAATGAAGAAAGTGTTGGTAAAGCCATTAAGGACAGTGGTATTCCAAGAGATGAACTGTTCATCACGACAAAGCTTTGGAACACGGATCATAGAATTGTTTCAGAGGCCTTGGATGGTTCATTGAAGAGATTAGGTTTAGATTACGTTGATTTATACTTGGTTCACTGGCCTGTCCCATTCCATAAGCCAAGTCCAGATGCTAAGGAACAGTTCTTCGTTCCTAGACCAAATGATCCTGAGAAATTCGACAATGACTATGATTGGGATTTTGTCAAGACTTGGGAGTTAATGCAAAAACTACCAAAATCTAAGGCAAGATCAGTCGGTGTTTCCAATATGTCAGTTACTAACCTGAAGACTTTATTAGCTGCTGCTTCATGCAAGACCCTCCCTGCTTGTAACCAAGTTGAGATGTCCCCATACTTGCCTCAAAATGATCTCCTCGAATTCTGTAAGGAAAAGGGAATTCAATTGGAGGCATATTCTCCGTTAGGTTCAACTGGCTCACCTATTTTAAAAGATGAGGTTATCGGGAAATTAGCCAAGGAGTTAGGTATCACACCTGCTTGTTTGACCATTTCATGGTCTGTTAACAGAGGTGTTGTAGTGTTGCCAAAATCCGTGACTCCTTCTAGAATTGAAAGTAACTTAAAAATTGTTGATCTTCCAAGTGAAGTAATGGAAGCAATCAATAACATTCATAAAACAAAGTCCCACAGAGTGGTCAAGAGAGATTGGGGTGTTCCTGTCTTCAACTAGTCTTACTCTATTGTTATTTATTTTATATATATGTACTCGAATATTGTTCTTTCCTTATCTCTTTAGTTTTTTTTTTCATATCCTGCTAAATTGTTTGCTTTTCTACAATAATAACAATAATAATAATAATAGTTAAACGTAAGATAGATAGAATTAGCACTGAAGTGTTCAAGAAAAGGGGTAAAAAAATCAAAAAAAAAATTAAATTATACAAGAATGAAAGTAATAGAGGGGGTAGACGTTGGAAAATAACACGAAAGCATAAAAGTAAAGTAAAGAAGCAAATGGTCTATAACAGTAAGTAGTACAAATGAGGAGGAGAGGAGGGAGCAGGGAGATAAGAACAGACGGTGTGAAGCACTCACGAAGATCTCTTACCGTCTCTTGTCTCGATATACTCAATGTAGTATTTCTTAGTCCAAATTCTGATTCTCTTTCCGTACAATAAGAAAGGTATATTTAGCAAGACTGCTGCCACTTGAATTGCAGATAAGATGATGTAGGTATTGGTGTTACCCATGGCATCCAACCATGGAGAACAGGTAAACGTGAATATGCAACCGATAATGTTATTAATGAAAGCAACACCAACCATACCTTCCAAAATCATTTCTGGATAGGCAGCCATTAGGTATGCCATAGCAATATCACCTGCACAACCAAATGAAAAACCAATGAATCCTAAACCAACAGTGTAAGTGATTCTCCAGTTCCATAAATGATCAGTACCAACGGCAAATAGGATCATACCACAAGGGCAAATCACAATTAAAGCCCACAAAAACCATAAGTAATCTTCAGCCTCTTGAATACCACCTCTTCTCTTAGCAAGCCAGATAACAAACCAATCCGAAAAGTATCCAGCGTAAAGACAACCAATAAATGCACCGATACAACATGGAACGTTCATAATAGCAACTGCATTGTTTGTGTAGTTGAATGGAGGATCATAGTATTGATCATCTTCTGTGGTTAAGTAGAAGGTCAAGAATGCATCCTGTAGACCCCAAAGGATACCGGAGTAAACAACTGGGGGGAACCAAAACACTCTTAACATGGACAATAATCTTTCAAAGTATTGTTTGATACCCAAGCCAACAAGATTAGCAGAAGGAGTAATAATTGCGATGTTTTGCCAGTATGTTTTCTTCTTTTCAGATAATCCATTATCATCAGGAGGAGAGGCAGATGTGGAGTTAGCTTCTTTAGAGTTTGAGCTAAATGCATCATCTGCAGAAGGGGCTGTATTTAAACCTTCCATCTTGTCTTCGTCCTTCTCTAAGGGGACAAATGACTCAATAACTTCCTGACCTGGACGTTTACCATCTATGGAATACATGTATTTAGCCCTATCGAAATAAGTTTCATATTGAGTGAAAATGATGACAAAGAACAAGACAGCCGAGATGATTAGCGCAATCCATCCAACCCATCTAAAAGTCTCCTCTTCAACGATGAAACCAGCAACTAAGGGACCCAAGTATGTACCAACGGAAGTGGCCATAATATAAAAGGTCAATGCAGTAGACAATTGATGAGAGAAGTACATGTCAGAGATGGACAATTGCACAGTAGCTTCAGCACAAGCCTCTGATGCACCAACAAACAATTGTGACCAAATTGTGTCTGAGGTTGTTTTAACAGAGCCAAACCAAGCAGCACCAATGATACTCATGGCGATACAAAGCACGTATGAGAGCTTTCTACCATACAAGAAGGATGTTGGACCTAAAATAACTGTAGTTAAAGCAATTGAGGCAAACAACACACCAGCACCGGTGTTCATGGCATCATAAGAAACATCATAAATTTCATTCATGGAATCTTGAATGGCACCAGCATCATTTGCCGTGGCAGCAGTGAACCCGGTTATAAATGTCAAAAGACAAAACTGGTAGAATTTAGTCCAAGTACTCCAGTTCAAAGGATCATTGGGGGAGTCTGTTGGTTGTGGATGCAAAACAATTCCATCTTTGGTTGTTTGTAAAGAGTGGGTTTTCTGAGGGTGCAGACCAGATTCTGCCTCTTCTATGTCAACTTTGTCAAGCAATAAGTTGATAGTACCTGGAACGTACTCTGGGTGGTACATGTTTGTGTACTTTTCGGTATCCTCGACTGTAGAAGTCATCACGTGGGATAATTGTGGTAAGGATGCATCCATGGTGAGTGTTGGTAGGGATTTTTATTTTATTGTCCTATGAAAAATAAGCTTACCTTTATTTGTATATACACTGTATAATCCTTACAAGATCTTGTCAGCTTCTGTCTTGTGCTGTTGTTATTCTGTTAATGCTGTAACTCAAGCCAAGAAAAGTGCCCCAATTGATGATGATGGTTTCCTCGAGAGGGTATTTTTCAAAGGAAGAGACTAGATGAGTAACGGACGAAATTGTAGAAAAAAAAAGGTTAAACTATATCGATATAGATTAACCTAGCCTTTTAGCGAGCAATTAATGATTGACTTTGTTTAAGTACAAAGAGGAATGAGATATTGACGGTTATTTATGAAAGTGGTCAAAAAAGTGGTTTT
>PPHW02000005.1:52350-85398 GCA_003705225.2 Ambrosiozyma vanderkliftii
ACGAGACTCTGGTCTTCGGGCTGGGTTGGGCTGGGTAGTACTCGGTACTGGGGGGGGGGGGGGTTGACTTCTTTTTTCCCAGTAAGATGGAACTCTGTGACACGGGGGGATGGTAGGAGAGACAGAGGGGGGGATTGTTTAAGGAAAATGATTGGCTGGGCTGGAATTATATATATATATTGAGGTTAGAAGTCATCATGAAGACAAGTATATTATACATGATGAACACTTCTCCCTCTTCCGCCATCCCATATCTTTTGATCTATTCGTTATCAGATATCATATATCAATCTACAAGCTTCCCTTTCTAGTAATCACTGATAAGAGAAATGTACACTACTTATTAGTATACTATACAACTGTTTGTGAGTATTTTACCGAGGAGCCCCAGGGCTGCACAACCGGAAAAGTCGTTGCAACGCGGATATTTTCAAAGAACAAAAAAAAAAGACGTTGAGTCGTGTAATACTCAGATCTGAGATCTACATACATAAGTTTATAGAGCAGCTTGGTCTGCGAATATATCCCACTGGAGTTATCAATTTGCATTCCGATGAAACACTATTTGATGGGGGATTTTTTTCAATAGAGAGCTTTCGATTTCAGAGTATTCACTGCATTTCATGATGTAGCAGAGACATATCTAGTGGATGTGACTATATCGGTGACCAATACTGTGACCGTAGATATTGATATGACCGTTATGGTTTGATTTACTAATCTCTCATTTGCACTGGACAATGTTGTTTTGTTACTACTGTTAAAAGGTGAAGTGAGATATTTTGATTCAGAAATCAAAGATGATGAAACAGAAACAGTCTTAGGGGAGTTAGCCAGTCTACCTAAAGTTGTAGTTCTGTGAGAAATTATAGACATATCACTATTTCCAGTACCCCAGGTAGCATTATAATATGGCGCTTTAGTAGCCGATGGAATTGTATCAACAATCACTTCAATGTTCTCAGAGCTTGTGTTTAAGATAGCTGGAGATATTCCAATAACATCATCCTCTAAATCAACTACCATGTAAATACTTGATAAGAAATCATGTCCTAAACTCGGCTGTGTACCAGAAGTAGAAGAAAGACCGAGAGCACAGTTGGAAGTTGTATCATCATCAACCTCCAACAAAAAATTGCTTAATGGAACTGATATATCCAAACCTTGAAAATTAAATTTGATATAATAATCATCACCAGAGTCACAATTAATCAGATAATGATGATAATAGGAATCGAAATGTATATCTAACTCTTCTATAATTACGGCCATCACATCCCTTGGTATAGTTGTCTGTGTATTACCAGTGTCTAATAAGGCTGCTGCTGCACCATCAACTATTTTAACTTCGGTCTCATTCTTGAAGTTACCTAGAGTTAAGGAATTGAGTGTAACTAAGAGTTTATCTGGGGTTTGACCATTATCTTTAACAACAGGTAATAATGTCAATTTATTATAGTATTTAGCAGTATCAACTCCCCCAAATAACAAAGTAGAACTGGAATCAGAATCATTCAAGTAAATAGAATAAGCAATCTTGTTTATGAACCCTTGCTGTTTCATCTGAATTGGAAAATTATCATATGTCCAACCCTCACTATTTCCTGTTAGACTCGCTTCATTATTCTTATATCCAATCCCCAAAACGCCAATACTGTCAGTGTTGTCGGCAACTGCTAGGTTAATATTTGTAAATGTAATATTTTGGATTTCAATGTTGTCGTACCCCCAAGAACCGTTAGCTGAGGTACCATCATTATACTCAATATGGAAAAGAGTACCATTATCATGAAAACTTTTTGATGATTCGGAATTGAAGACACCGTACTTCGAGCAATTAAATGATGAATTAATTTCTTCATCATTGTTACAATGGGTATTGTTGGAATTGATAAACCACATATCTGAAGAACCAGTGTCAATCAATAAAGTAACTTCATCATGATTAGAACCAGCTCTAACATTTAAAGTGTGATATATTTGCTTATTCTCCATCATAAATTCTATACTATTGGAACTATTGATAGCCTTTATATATGCCTGGACTCCTGCTTTAGAATCTTTGTAAGTACTCCCTCTACTCTGTTCAGCTGTTAGCTTGACAACGCCATTCATTATTTCAGCGCCACATAAATTCATAAGTGGGAAAATGGCTACCAATAAGTACGCTGTTAAACTCATCATGAAAATAAAGAAAAAAGGCTAAGGTGCTATTCCGTTAGGACCTGTATTGGTTATAACAAAACTATATGAAATGACTTTCTTTGATTCAATTGAATCATAGTGTCTGTTTAAAATTGAGATCCAAACCAAACACTTTTCATCAAAGTGTTTGGTTTTAAAGAAAATAAAATGGATCGAAGTCCTTGGAATGATTTTAGATAATCGTACTGCTGTTTTCATAAACTAGGAATGATAAATAAACCATGAAACATTTCACGCGTTGGCGCTACCTAATATATATATATATATGGAATGTTCTTAATCTACACTGGTATTCAAAATAATCGAAACTACAATTACATACTTTTATCGTTGTACCATTTTACTGATTTCCTTTTTTCACTCTAAGAAGTATTTAAAACATTTATCAGAAGCAAAAGGAATAGCTTTTCCCTTCTTTAAAAACAATTTTAGTAGTACTAAGAAGTGGTGTGGTGTGTAGAGTATCAATAGTTTCGGATTTTTTAGAATATCTGGAAAAAAAACGAACATAATAGTAAAGTCTAAGGACTAATGAATTATATAATACTCTAATATCCTCCGTAGCCTTGAGGTTAAGCAACACCTAACTTAGCCTGTAGTTTCACTTTCTGTAGAATTGACTCTGGAAGTATAAAAAAACCCTCTATGCCCTCCACCTCCTGTGCTAGTACTTATAGTAGTACTAGTAGCACTAGTAGCATGAAGACGATAATAATTTACTGCATAGTTATCGAAAGTTCCTTCAAGTGTCTTCACAAAGCTCTGTATAGTCAAATGATCTCCAGAAGAATATGAAGTATAATAATGAGGTGCTTTTGTAGCAGATGGAATAGTGTCACCGATTACAATGATATCTGGATCACGGTTCATGTCTAAATCAGCAGGAGCCATTGCAACCTTATTATCCTCTAAATCAACAACCAAATAAATGCTAGATAAAATATCGCTGCCAATGATCAGTAAAGCGTCAACATTTTCATCACCATATATCTTCATATCACATTTCCCATATTTATACATTGATGTACGAAGAAGATCAGAAAAAAGGAGCTTAGTTATTGTTTGTTTGTACATGTTTCGTCGTTAAAAGCGGTGATTATTTTGACGACGAAATCCTTAAAACCGTCACTCAATTTTCCAATCTCTGAATCATCGTAACCACCAAACTCGGATAGTTTTAGAAATTCAACATCTGATTCCACTTTACTGTTCAACAGGTCTTGTTTTAGCAGCAATAAAAACGCCTTGCTGGATAAACTCTTGATGTTTCTTTCATTATCTGTATTGCTCACTGGAATTTCAACCATATCAATATTCATTTCCAATATGTCTTTTTGACTCAAGCCAATGACATTATCATTACTAACATCATTTATGCCTTTAGATGTAGGGTCAGCATTTGATTTGGTTTTATTAATCTGAGATTTAGCTAAACTGAAAACTTTATCATTTATTTTGTCCCAATTTTCATTAAGCTTATCATTACGGATATACTTTAAATAGTCTCTCTCCTTTTCTATTTCATCGACATCATTCAAACCATCCACGCCACTATTATCATTCCCAGCTGTAGTTCCACTATTAATCATACCTTCATATATTTGTTTCTTCTTCTCAACTTTAGAAATGATGGCATCAACTTCCTTCATCAGTTTAGTCTTATTAATATCATTCATACAATCAATTAATTCATTTAAATCAATCTTCAAACCTGTAATATCTCTTTTGCCGTTATCATCAGATTTTAAGAAATTTAAAAACTTCACAAATCTGTTGAACCAATCAACAAAGCCAGAAAACAATTTATCATCACTTTCCTGATCTAACTTATACAAATCATGCATAAACTGGTACATATATGGTGCATATTTCCATTGGATATCGACAAGCTTCACAACCATTAAATCCCAACCAGAAAAACTATTATGACATGTTTCAAAATATGTGATTAATTCTTCAAAGTATTTTTTCAAAATAGGCAGGTACTTGTAAATATATGCTTTTTGGAAGAGCTTAATCAATGGCTCAAAAAAGATGGACAGTATTTCTTTGATAATGTTAATCAATTCACTAGAATCCCACAATTCCTTCATCGACACTTTATCAATCTTTCTTAATTCGGTCTTGAAATATAAATAAACTTGATGATATAAAGAGGTTGAATCCTCAGTGTCAGCTTTATAACCATCTATTAATAACTCAAGAATATCATCATCTAATTTGGTCTTGAGATCATTATTGTTAAGTAATAAAGAAAGACAAATGTTGATATTGTAAAAATGACAGTTCTTTTTTATGTTCAGAACAACTTCATCAGCAGAGTTAAAATATTCGTCAACCTTGTTGAGGACCTCTTCATATTTTAGATCCTTCTTGATAACTGATCTTCTAATAAGCTCATTCTCCTTCTCTAATTTTGACAAGTCTTCATTTAAAACACTGAGAAATATAACTTGTAATAATGATTTAGCTTTCTTTCCGCCAAAGCCTGTAGGCATTTGATACGTGAATAAATCTATTAGCTTTTTAATCATTTGTAAAGGGTTAGTCACTCTTAGAATTGTTCCAACAATGGTGTAGGGAAATAGTCTATGCAATTTCTTAAATAATTTCAAGTTTTCATAGGACGTGTCTGTTCCCACAAATAACTCATACTCAGTGGAAGCAACCTCAATGGCAATCAAATTGATTAGTGATTTAATTGTATCAGGTAAAGTATCAATTTTATCATGTTTTCCAAGCTGTTCAAATATGTATCCAAATCCGCTTCCATATATTTCAAGCTTTAAATCATTCATAGATGCCTCCATTTCATTGATCGTTTTAATGGTTTCTTGTTGAAACCGGTAATGTTGTACTAATAACAAATGATCTAATCTTGAACGCAAAGATATATCCTTCATTTCTTCATCAGTGGGCTGTATATGATTACTGTTCAAGAACTTTATGAATTCCGGAGAATTTCGGATGATTTTAATAGTCGATAAGCCCTTTAAATACCCTCTCAATGACACTCTTAGACCTTCTCTTGGAAATTTTAACTTATCATCAGAGAAGGAATCCACAGAAGAATTGGACTTCTTAGGAGTCAATGATAAAGATTCTAGAAAATATTTGTCTAATTTGAAATTTATGTCATTGTCAGACAAACTTTCGCAGTCTGATTCATACTGATTTAATGTGATGTCAACAGCATTCTTGTTCTTGGAAGGCAAATATGGCATGTCATTTCCTGGGTACTTTTTGAATAGATCCTTGTCAAATTCAACGAAATCACTGTATCTTTTTTTGACATAATGTTCTTTCCCAGTGGCCTCTTCCCTGACTTTAATGATAAATTCGTAGAAACTAACTGTTGATGTACCGAAACCAAACGGACCCTTCTTGCTTTCCTGGCCCATAACAACACCTGCAACGTTTATATACAACCCATCTATAAATTTTTCGCCATCATCAAGACTTTCAAAGCTATTTAGTTTATCGTTGTCCTCTCCTTGCATTAATTTGTCTATTTTCTTATAAGCATTTCTGTCTATGTTACTTGTCTTATAGTAATCATCATCACCAAAACATAAGATTGAGCTATTGAAAAACATAACCAAGAAGGCCTGGAACTTATACAATAAAAGCTTTCTCTTGGACAATTCACCTCTATCATTTGAGTTGCTGATCTTCTTCGTCTTCCATAGTTCCCAAAATATTTGTAGATGAATCCAAAACTGATTTTGGTCCTTCATATTTTTTAGGTGATAGTTGATGAAAGGAAATGTAGTAAAGTACTCATTCAACATCAATCTTAATAATGGAAATTCATTATTGAAGTAATCCAGATACGAATCCGATATATTTTTCAATTCATTGGATCCAACATGTTCCGGAGGATGTTTTGGGTCATACATCTTGAATGGGGGTCCAAATCGTCTTAAGCCAGATATATCATTGTATGTAGGAGATAGTTTGTTCAATTCCCTTGTAATTTGTAAATTAATTAACTCCTTTTTCAAGTAATGTTCCTGCGTAGTTGATAACAGCATCTTTTTCTGTTGTTGTCGTTTCTTCTGGCAATCAATTGATGTATAATTCCTTTGTGATGTGTATCTTATTAACGTGATGAAATGTGTTTTATAGAGAAAGATTGTCTCTGTCTTATCATTCCGTTCCGCGTAGGGGCCAAAGGAAAAAAAAAGGGGAAAAAAAAAGAAGTACATTAATTTACTGGGTTTTTAACAGATATATATATATATATATCATTGTAGTTAATCGATCTACATCATTTCACTACAAAATTATAACGGGTTTTAAGTTAGTGGATAGATTATTCTACAGGATACAGTTGGTGCAAAGCTTGTTATTACTCTCTCTTTCTCTCGTTTTTTTGTTGTTGTTTTGAACCTAATTACACGTTTCCTATATAACTATTATTTCCCTCCCCTCCCTTGTCAATCGTTCCGAAGATTTACTTATACCCACTCAATTTTAGCCAATTGAAGTGTTAATTAACAACATCTATATTTTAGAACAATAGTTTAATGACATCTACTCCAATTTACTCGATTGACAATCAAAATGAAGATACTCCATCAGCCAGTACACCAAGTGACAAAATGATCAAATTTGCAGAGATCAATAACAACAACCAAAAGGTGAAGAAAAAATACCAAGATGATGAAACTACATCTACCCAACGAAATTGGAAGAATAACAATATCACAATACCACAGACAAAAAGAATAAGTTCCTGGGGAACATCACTTAAAACGAAACTTAAAGATCAAAAATCATCTAAATTTCTACAAATACCGGCGGCCTCATCCTCGGGTTCTTCTACGCCAACAACATCTTCAAGATCCAACGGAACCAGAAGACTCTCATTATCTTTTATCCCAAGAAGATTCTCCTCATCTTCAACATTATCAAGCAACAAAAGCATACGCTCAAATAACTCATCATCATCCTTCAAAAGTGGCGATGATATAAACCCAACAGTTTCGGCCTCATCTCAGCCTTCCCCTCAGGTACACAACGTTCAAGAGGTTTTCTCTGACCCTATAATGGAGGTTACAACCCCCATTCCAGGCCCCAAAAGAGTTTCATCAACAGCAAGTTTAACATCAGATAGAAGTTCGGTGACAAGGTCATTTACAAAAATTAAACGTGGTGCAAAGTCTATATTACTACTTGAACCTCAATCGGCTATACTTGTCTCTAGAGACACATCCCCAACAAGACACAGCAGCAAATCGGACACCGTTCATAATATTAAGTTTAGTTTCAGTGATGCTGAGGATTCTCCATCAATTATGCAAGAACTGGAGATGTCCTCTAAAAGTTCAATTTTATCTCCACCAGTCGCTAATAGACCTGGATATAGAAGATCTGCTTCATATAATAATAGGGAAGAGAAACTACGAGAATTAGATTTGAATATTACAAAGGATGTCAATAAAGATGTCAATAGCAATGGTGTTGAAAAGGGAAACATGGCTAACTCTGTAAGTTCGATTGAGATGGAATCCCAAAAAAGTCAGCCGATGCGTAAGTTGAGTTTTAAAACCAATGAGCTAAGTTCCAAATCTCCCAAGTCTGCTAAATCTAATAGTAACATAACTAGACAACGGTCAAAGACTTTGGATGCTTTTGATGATCCGAATGCAGAGCAAACAGGTATTTTCAGTTCGATTACCAATTTTATGAAAATGAGAAAAGGTAGCACTGGAACTACTCTATTCGATCCTCCTAGCAATGATTTTGATCAAGTGTCAAATCATTCAAGAAGTCCAAGTGTCAATGAAATCAGTAGGAAGGACATTTTAGATTATGATGAGAATGTTGATGATCCTGGTGAGTATTTGGATAAATTACTGGTACAGTATCCAGTTACAAGCATAGTTTATATTTTATCAATTGAGGATAAGGAGTTTTTAAAAACTGTTACCAGAGAGTACCTCAATCGATATTTCAACTTTCAAAATGAACCTTTAGATCTCTCTCTTAGAAAGTTTTTAATGATGAATGATTTACCAAAAGAAACTCAGCAAATAGACAGAGTAATATATGAATTCGGAAGGCATTATGCATACCAGCACACTGAGGTTGGTCAAAGTGCGGAGCTTTATTATATATTAACATATTCACTGATAATGTTGCACACTGATAGATTCAATCCAAACAATAAAAGGAAAATGACTAGATGGGAATTCATCGAGAATTTGAAAGCTACATTACAGGAGCATAGTGAAGGAACCCAGTCGAATGACTTGACAAAATTGATATCTAAAGATATATTGGGATATTATTATGACAATATTACATACACGCCATTTGTGAAAATGTTGCCTGAACAAAGTGAGCAGATTATGAATTCGTTTCAAAACATGCATGAAAGTTTACCTTATCCGATGTCTTCTGTTCTGAATATGTCTGGCATACCACCACAAACAGTTTTAACTAGAAAGAAAAGCACAAGTACATTTTTGTGGGGTTCTTTACCACTGGACCCTTACTCTTACATTATCAACAATACCTGTGATGATTTAAAGTTAGAAATGGAATGCAATATTCATAATCCATTCTTAAGCTCTTCTGTTCATTCAAAATCTGAATATGAGAAACTATTCTCTGAACAAAAAATCGAGGAGACCGAACTTATCCCAACTGATGAGTATGTTAGAAAGCAGATAGAAATGTCACATGAATCGTTAGATATACGAACCCTCCAAAGTATTTATAAGAACCTGGTTGATGATCACTGCTCTATGGTGCTGAAAGTTCCTAAAACAAAGGCCAATTTTCTACTAGATAAGAAAACATCAATAGTTGATTACAATGACGAGGGTAAAACAGGCGAGGAGTTTTTAGTTACTAGAGTGTTCAAAATTGGAATGATTGCAAAACAAGAGTCGAAAATTCTATCCAATGTAAAATCGTGGAAGAAATATTTTTGTGTTTTGACTCCAGTTGGTTTGTTGTTCTACAAGAATATCGCTATTTTCAAAATGAAGTATTATACTGATTCAAATAAGCAAAAGACGATTGTTTTGGAGGAAAAGATAAATAGCACAGCTGCTCCTTCCTTACTTGAGAGCTATGAACCAAGCTTTACCATACCAAAAGGATTATTTGCTACAAGAATGAAGAGAAATGTTCAATTAGATAAGGTTATTAATAGTTCAGATAATACTAATAGTAGTACTTCTAAGAAGCTAGAAAGTTGCACTTTTTTCATTTATGGTAGAAATTCAAAAGATGTTTTCATGGTTGATAATAAATTTGAATTAAGATCATGGATATCTATCATTAATTATCTATCTGCATTGGATTCGGTAAACATAGAGATGTCTAAATTGTTTGCTGTTTCAGACAGTTCAAAGGATACAATATATAAAGAAGTTATTGGTATGGGGAGATATGAAATTGGTGAGCACATAACTACCTTGGACAAGCAAATACAGGAAGATACTAAACTATTAGTTGAGTACTTGAGTACTGTCAACAGAATCAAACTATTAACGCCTTTTAGCTTGAAGACCAAGGAACAAATACTATCTTCCTGTAAAATTTTGAATGTTAAATTAGAATGGATTTGGTACGAATTGTCCAAATCCGACTTATTTAAAATGGTTTTAACTGAATTAGAAAGGGAAATTTCCACAAATGACACTGCATCAACCTTAACTAAGAAAAGTGAACTTTCCAATACGTATAAAGCAACTGAACATGAGAGTCAATCAAATGATTCCCAAGTCATTGTTGATAATGAGGATTGTGATAATGTAGATCAAACGTTTGATGATGATTCTGATTTGGATGATTTTGTTAGTGCTTTTGATGTGACAATTGGATGATTTACCTTTACACATACACATATATTAACTGGTCTAATTATGACCAATAATTTACTATATAATTTATAAAAAAAGTTCATTTTTATTTATTTTTACTTTTTACTTTTTACTTTTATTTTGTTGTTTTACTTTTTATTTTGTTTATAGGCACTCTGGAAATTTGTATTTTATGGTTTTATATTAGATATTATTATGTAAAAGGAGGGGAGAATATATATATGATGTACAAAGAGAGAGAGGGTGGAGGAGAGATGCATTCAGATGAAGATGGTTTATCTAGTTATTTTTTTCTTTTCGAAAAAGTAATCAAATCTATTGGAACCTAGATTAATAATATTTGGACAGCCATCTCTGTCCTTTTCCATTAAGCAGCATTCACGACAGTAATATGCATCATGACTATCGTTTTCAATCAATCTATTACCACATATTATACATTTAGAAGAGCCTGAACCAAATGAGCAGTCATCGCATATTCTTACCAGCTTATACGAATTGACCATTGATTCACAAGTGGGGCATTTTCCATCGCATTTGGAGCATAATTTTCCTATAGTAGTTCCTGGTTGTTTTAGGCACTGTATCAAATCAACCTGATGTCTGGACATTGTTAGATATGTTAGAGATTTTATGTATCATATGTATCTTATATATATATATATATGTTAGCTATAAAAATACGGAACTTTTTTTTTTCTTTTTTTTTTTATGTATTTACGAGATATCCAAATCGCTGTTGATTTAAAAAAAAATAAAAAATTTGGATGTATAAAATTGAAAATAAGAGTTCATTTCACTTACAACTATATATATATAAGGTAGATATTTATGAATGGTCAATTCGAAAAACCTTATAACAATGAGACAAGCAATACCACATTCAATTATCCTATCACTACTGGCCTTTACTACGCAACTTGCATCTGCATCATTAGGTGATGAACTTGAAGAGTTTGAAGAATGTGTCAAATATTGTGATATTGTCACTTGTGGAGGAATTTCCAAATACCCAGAAGTTGGTGAATCGCAATATCAGACGCTGGTTTCATATCAATTGGAAACACATATATTTCAGGAGCTTCCCTTGCCTCTTGATCTTAGACTTTTGGGTTGGCAATGCTATCCAAACTGTGACTATCAATGCCAACGGATAATAACAATAGACAGAATGGAGTTGGGTTTAGAAGTTTATCAATTCCATGGAAAATGGCCCTTTATCAGAGTTTTTGGAGTTCAGGAATTATTCAGCACTTTATTCAGTATAGCCAATTGGTTTCCGCATTATTGGGGGTTCAAATTGATTTATTCTAATTATAAAAGAGAGTTGTCTGTTGATAATAAGGAGTTTTCTAATTTATATTGGTCATACCTTGTGATTACCGTCGTGACTATGTGTGCATGGACATTTTCTACAATTTTCCACTTGAGGGATACATGGACTAGAGAGCAATTGGATTATTATTTTGCAGGTATGACTGTTATATCAGGGTTTTATGGTATTGGTACAAGGGTATTTAAGTTGTATTTGAAGAAGAATGATTTGAAAAGACACTTCTTTGCATTGATTGTCATTCTATTATACTGTGGACATGTTACCAGACTTATGTTGGACTGGTCATACACATATAACATGCAAGCTAATGTGTTTATTGGAGTGATTCAGAATTTCCTTTGGATTTACCATTCTATATCATCGTTTAACAAATTAAGAAAATCAGACAGTATCGTTGATGATATCAAAAACCCCGAGGTGAATTGGAGTTTAATTCCTATTGCCTTGGTTGTTAGTGTCAGTTTGGGTATGTCCTTTGAGTTATTTGACTTTCCCCCATTGTTTGAACTATTGGATGCCCATGCATTATGGCATTTCGCAACCATTTGGCCAGCATTGTGGTGGTACTCATATATGGTTAGAGATGTGGAAGATGGACTAAAGGATAAAAAATACGAATAGCTACATTGTATATGTAAATTACATTATTTATACATACATATATATATATATATATATCCTTCTTTTAAATGAAAATTAATATTATATTGTACAAGTATATCGGAACACGCTGTATATACATAGGCCATCATGTATGAAATACGGTACAATAAGTAAATTATAGCACAGCCGTGTTTGAGTTATCTGCACGACCTTTTCTCCATCGGAGAAATTTTTCTTTTTTTTCTTTTTTTTTCAGCTCTTTTCATTTTTCATACTTTTTTTATTCAGATTTTCACCTAAAAATAGGGGGGAGTTTAGAATTGGTTTCTGTTTTCTAACCATAGATCAAGTAAGTGTCAATTAAATAAACATCAGGAGGAACAGATATCAATGATGTCTAATTACACTGATTTGAAGTTGCTTCTTACAGAGCTTTTGCTTCTTAATAAAAAGCAATCGAAGACAACCACACTTTCCACCTCAGAGCTTCCATTAGATAGGGCAGTCCAACTTCTTTCCAATGGACAGTACATTAAATTATTACAAATTGACCCCTTCCGATCCAAATTCATTGAATTGCACTCAAATATAAAGTCCTCCGATGCATTCTTAAAGGGGTCTTTGGACTTTTCTGGGTTTCTAGATGAAATAATAGTGAATACCAATGAAGAGATGACTTCTTTCTCTGATGATGAATCTACATCAATATTGCTCATTATATCTATTGTACTATTACAACTTTTCATACAATCTAACTTCACTGGTCCAAAGGTGCCATTTGATGGCTCAAATGGATTACCACAACTAGGTTGGATAAACAATATTGTTCAGAAAGCACGCTCAGATACTACGTTTCACAATCAATTGCAATTGTCATCATTGGAAGCTTTGACTATTGGTGGTCAGCAGCCATATCGTCTAGTTGATTCACCCATTTTCTTATTGCTTTCATTGAGAATTCTCGAAATACTTCAAGGAACACCAATTTCCCTGTTGAATATGGAGGAAGAATTAGAGCCAGATGCCTTGGTTGAAGCTTCTAAAATCCCATCAAAAACATTAGACAAGGAAACAGATATTGTTTTGGCATCTATTTGCTGGTGGAGATCCAGAGCTTTACAGATACAACAATCATTATACCCTGAATCATCTGGTTCATTGACCGCCTTGTCTAATCAGTTACTAGTGAATCAAGTTGCAAATACCTTTATTGATCATAATAATATCAACTCTGATAATAACCAAGGTGTGTTGCTGACGTACCATTTAGAATCTTCTAAAAATGCTCTTGCTGCCGATATTGATGCTCAAGCAGCGGAATCCTTAAGTAAGGCTAAGAAAGTTTCAGGACTGGAATTTATTTTAACTGGTTGTAAGGCTAAGAGAACAAAATTCCAACAGAAGGCTGTGGCTGCTTTAACCGTTCTAGCCAAGTCGCAAGATTCGTTGATCAAATTATACGGCTCGGATTCTTCTTTGGCTCCTCAGGATATCAAGTTAAATGATGATTTGTTTTTAGAAAGAATAGAATATGAATCTGTCGCCGATGAAGAGTTTTTCAACCAAAACCAAGAATCCGAAGATGTTAAAAGAATCAAGATTGATTATTCAAATTATGATGACTCGTCTGAACCCTTCAATAATAAAAATACGTTACTCCCAATTGTAATCAAGGAAGAAGATATCCCACCAGTTTTGAGTAACTTAGATCCGAACAATCAACCGGCATTGGCTAATTTGGATAATATACAATTACTATTGAGATTAGAGGCGATTAGGGCAAGCACTCCTACGGACAATCAACTAGTCAATGAAGAATTGATTGCATTGGTTCAAAGGGTGTTATTCTCTCCTGATTCGTCTGTGAATTGGTTGGTTTTCTCAAGAGCATTATGGTTAAGATCTTTGCTTGAAACTGCTAGATCCAAAACTGTGGAACGAGGTGTTCTACAATTGTATTCTTTAGTCGAAGAACTTGGTATGACTTCTGATAAAACTGCTCGGTTGTTCCCTGTGACTGAAGATGAAACAGAATTCAATCAACAGTTTTTGGACATCTCATTCTCAGATTCCAAACAGTTAGCAAATGCAAAAAGATCCAAATTCCTATATCTTCTTCCCCTAATGCCAAAATGGGCCATGGATTCTAAATTGGCTGAAAAGCTTGTTGAGCTTGGTTCATTAAAGTCTGCCATTGATATTTATGAAAGATTAGAACAATGGACAGATGCAGCAATGTGTTATGCATCTACCGGTAATGAAACACAAGCTGTTGATATCTTGCAGAAACAAATCATTGCGAACCCAAACGATGCAAGAGCATTGTGTATATTGGGTGATATTAAGCAAGATACAACATATTGGCTACAGGCATGGAAGGTTGGTAAATATGCAAATGCTAAGAAATCATTAGCCAAATTCTATTATAACCCTCCTAAAGAATGTGGGCTAACTAGAGATTATGAAAAGGTGCTGGAGCATCAGTACGATTGTTTGTGTGCTAATCCAATTAACTTTGAAAACTGGTACTTCTATGGCTGTGTGGGACTTGAAATATCAAACTATGAATTAGCTGCTGAAGCATTTACTAGATGTGTCACTTTGGACGAAAGTTCAACTTACTCTTGGTCCAATTTAGCATCAGCATTATTAAGTTTGAATAAGACACAGGAAGCATTTAATGCATTGAAAAGAGCTATCAATGTGGGCGATAAATCAAAGAAATCGTGGAAGATTTGGGAAAACTATCTGATTGTTGCTGTGAAGCTATCCCAATGGGATGATGTGTTACATGCTTCGAGAGTATTACTTAATGTTAAAAAGGAAATCGATGGTGAAGGTTCGTTAGACATTCCAATTTTGGAAAAATTGGCTGATTTGTTGGTTAGTCAAGCTTACGATGAAGATAATCCGTCTTTTTTCCAAACCTCATGCATAGAATTTGTTTGCAAAATGGTTCCTACTGTCGTCAACCATAATGCTGGTGTTTGGAGAATTATTGCTAAGGTTGATCTATGGAGAGGTAAACCATGGCTTGCATTGGAGGACTACGAAAAGGCATACAGAGCAATAACATCATCTCCTGATTTAATCACTGATGAATCCATCTGGAATGATGCTGTGGAAACTTGTTCTGAATTAGTCTCTGCATATGAGAATTTTGGAGAACTTCCAGGTAAGTATGGTGCTGGAGATGTTGTTTGTAAGGATTGGAAATTTAAAGCAAAATCGACTGTTAGGTCTTTGATCTCTAAGGGAAAATCTACTTGGGAGTATACTGATGGCTATGAGCGTTTACAGGATCTAAAGAAGGATGTTATGAGTAACTGATCCTTCAACATTCGTGTATAATATGTAAACCTTGTTTCTTCAATTTATATGAGTTTTATAGACATATAATAATGATCATAATAATAATAATTAATACCTAATATTTCAGTTCATCTTGTGTTTTGTTGGTATTTAATTCTTCAAGGTCTGTTTTTGTTCATCAACCTGTATGTGGGACTCTTTAATGTCTGGTTCTAAGTTATCATCGACCTCCTTCAAGGGGGTTTCTCTTTTTGCATTGGTATGAGTCAGATCTTCATCACTGATCGAAAGTAACTGTCTAAGACTTCTTCTAGCAATAATCCAGTATTCACTAAATTTAGGATTGAAATAATCATTGATAAATAACACATCTAAAACAGTAATCAAGTTATTCAATGAAATTCTACTGGCATCAGAATGTTCCACCCTTAACCCCCAAATGAAAACATAAAAGATGAGTGCATATAGTGAATGGGATCCCTTGGAATAATTTATTAAATTTCCTATAACTGCAAGGTCGAAATGAGCTGACAAGATTAGCAATGGTGTTTCGATGTATTCCAATAAGGGAGCTGCAGCTAATGACAATGGATGTGTTGAAAAGGCCTCAAACGCCCAATAATTAGTCAAATTTAAGAAAGAATAAATGGCAAATGGGAATATTTTGAAAACACTAGGAGGTGTGAATAACCATAAAGTGGCATATATCAATAGATGAGCATTCTCTGATTTTAAAAGCTCACTTAGCAAAACGTCTTCATTGTCTTGTTTTGAGTAATCTTTGTCAAAGTAACTCAACTCGATGATGTATTTTCGATAAAGAACCAGAGCATATGTCACTATTGAACTCATATTGCAGATATAGTACCAAGTTGTTGATTTGATGATCCAACTATCATCTAATACTTTTTGTAGGCAAAACAGAGTAAAGGATATTAAAGTAAGTAAATGTGATGTTGACCAAAGCTTTTCAAGTATCCTTTGGGAGCAAGTGTGAAGGATGAATTTTGCTGAATTCATAATCTTCCCCTTAGGAACCAGTGAGAGACAAAGTTCAATCTGTTTAGACTTCATGTTGTTTAATTATGATAATCAATCTGTTTCTAGTAGCTGATGATAATAGATATATTGTTTAGTATATACAAGAAAAATGAATAAATATAAAGCTATCATAAAATAAGAAAAGTATTTTAACGTCTATATATATATATAAATATTAAATAGTATGTGTGATACGGAAGTCTGTCTATAAGAAGCGCGCACAAAAGACGGAGATTTATCATGCTAAAATCATCGACAGGACGGCAATTGGTATTAGCTCATCTCTACTCTTTAGTATTATTTCTGTTTTCTCTTTCTTTAATGAAAGGTACTTATAGACTTTATTCAGAGTCCTTTTTCGGTTCTTTTAGTAGTGGAGATTCATTTGGATCTGATTCCTTTCTGTATTCAGCTGGCGCATCTTTAGCATGATGTCCAATCAAATCCTTGAGCTTTTCAGGAATATCTTCAAAGGCAAGATCATTGACATCTAAGCTAGCACTTTCACCTTTAGCAGCTAATATATCCTCAACATTAATTCTTTCGTCAGAGAAAATCTGGTTATAATAAAAGTTGGAAATGTTAGTATCATAATATTTCAAATGTAATGAATATTGCTCTTAAATTTTTAATTTATAATTGATATATACATACCTTTAAATGATCGGCAATCAAGTGTCTGTTCTTACAGCCTGGGCATTGCACCAACACAGTACCCCCTGTGTATGCTTGTTTAGATATGGCATGACTTGATCTGGTTTCACACTTGTTGCATGTGAATGCTAACATAAGCATTGGCTTGTCAACTTTGAACTGTGCAATCAAGTTTTCCGGTATTTTTTTCTCTTCATTGAATAGTCTTCCGGTAGTAGATAACGATCTCACAAATGATTTCTCTATCAGGAAAGTAGAACCATACCTTTTTCTGTTGGTATTTGATGTTGAAATGTTGTGAATGGAGAATCGTTGTCTCTCTATATTCTTCAATGTGGCAAGCTTCAATATTGAACCCTCATTGAAAGTAAATCTCGTTAATTTTTTTCTGAAAAACATTTTTGTATTAATCAGATAGATGTTCTACCCTTTGTTATCTTTAAATAAACTATATAGAATTGAAATTGTACTAATACATCTATCAATATAAGACGATGGATTCTTTTGGAAAAGAACCTTGAAGAATAATCCGTCCCCAAGAAAAAGAAAAAAAAGAAAAAAACCTCTCCCTACAGTTACAGGAACATCTTTACACCAGAGATCTCATCTTACACAGCCTTTAACCACCAAAAAAAAAATTATTTTTCAACTATTTTTTTTTTGTTAGGATTTCTTAGTATTATTATACCTATTAAATATGGTTAAGTGATGATAATCCAAGACAAAACGGCATACACTTGTATATAGTTACACATCGAATCTTCAAAATATGCTGATGAGAAAACTGGGTCTCATATCCAAATCAAAGTGCTGTTATGGACTTCGAAATATTCATGCTACCCCATCATTTTTCCGACATACTGAAAAGACAATAATAGAGAAAGATAAGAATAATGAAAACCACACAATACAACATTTATCAGATGAGGACTTGCTTAGGGATATTGTACAAGAAATAGAATCAGGAGTGTCTGAGGAAGATGATGCAAGAAGATCTGATCCTAGTTATTTAAGGGCTAGATATAGAAAAAACCTAAGGTTAGTTGATAAGAAATTAACAACAGAGTTTGATTCGAAGGTTAAACAAAACATGCATAAAATCAAGAGTTGGAATGAAACAATAAATGCGACACCACTACAAAGAATTAAGATAGATATAATGAAGGAGCATTCTGAATTCTCTGACTTTTTCAATAATAAGATCTTGTTGAACAGTTTTGAAGAATACCTTGGAACTTCCATGCCTTCTGATTTCCAAAAGAGAATATTCGCATTAAACAAGGGTCAGTTAAGTACTGTGGCTAAAGGTGATTGTGGAAGTGGTAAAACAATTGCATTAATTATGATGGCCATGTTTCTTAGAAGAAATCCGAGAAGGGGTTCTGGGATATCTACATTAATTATTGTTAAATCAAATGATCTTGTGAAGAAGTATCAAAGAATAATCAATGACATAAACACCAAAATAAACCAAATGTCTAAATCTCCTAAGAATCAGAGTGCTGTCACTGGGCAACAATTGCCAAATCATAACATTGCCCAATTCCTTTACAGATCTACTGAAGAAAATGAAGCTACCCAGCAAGATATACTTGCTGATTTCCCAACTCCTCATATTCTCGTTGCAACTCCACATAGATTGTTGGACTTACTATCAACCAGAGGTATGGGATATTTGAAAATAAATAATCTACAATCAGTCCAAGTTGATGATTTTGATAGCATGATCGACACGTATAGATATTTGGAAACAAAAAGAAAGGCTCCAATTGTGCAATTATTAGACTACGTCTTGAAGTTACAAGACTATAAAAGATCACACAATGAACCACATCCTCAAGTGTTATTGACAGTTTCATCTACTGTGGATGATAGTTTAATAGAACAACTTAAAGATAAAACACAATGGATCGATTGGAAAAGATTTGCGCAACTGGGTAACTTCGAACACAGCAATGAATTACCTATCAACAAGTACATTCGAGATGACGTGAGTATAAGCTCGGTGCTCGCCGTTCCTCAACAGAGTTCCAATGCTAAGAAGTTCAAGGTGAGTTTATATGACATGTCTCCCTTTGAATATGGAACTGATCTAAAAGATTGGGTGAACAAACTATTTAGAACCAATAAAGGTGATGATCTATTCTATATGAAACATAGAAATATTAAAAGAGGCAAGATGGACAAGGATCTACAGCGTGTTGAATTTGATGTGATTGTTTCAGGGTTCATTAAATTATTTAAAAAGAAGCAATTGGATTTAAAAAATAAAAAGCTGTTGGTTGTTCACCCTGATCAAATTAATGGTCTTCAGTTGCAAAAAATGTTGGAAAAGACTAAGAGAAAGGCCAAAATATTTAATTTTGAGGATAATGATGAAGATTTCTTCATTGAATCACATAGACAACCGGAGCAAGCAGATTTGGAAAAGAACGGAGAATCTGAAGATGAGAATGTCACTAAAGTTCAGGAATATCAAGAAGACCCACACTTTTTACTTATTAATTCTAATTCTCTTACTGGGCTCACATTCAAAGGATTAGATGCTATAGTTATTTTGGGTAATGATTGTATCAAGGGTTTGCCTAGATTTGTGACTATTGCTGGTAGAATGAGAGATTCCAACACTGGCTTGATATCTGATGCATTCTTTCCGCTGTTCACGGACACATCAGAACAGCACATCAAGCATACCGAAAGTCCTAATAAAAGTATATTTCTAATCAATTCCAAATTTGATTTTGATAATATGGAGAGAAACTACCTTGAAAGATTGTTCATCAAGGGTGGTTTAGTTAACCAATTCCAGTCAATTGGAGTTAGTGAGTTGGATTTCAATCAAAACGAATATGCCAGTGAATTCTCAAGTGATTATAGTTTTGAAATGTTCTCTGAAGCAAATGATGGTAAAGATGAGAATGAGCAGTTTTAATCATATATCGTTCCCCGATTCCTTTTTACACGCTATATTAAATTGAATCAATTAATTAATAATTCGATCATTTGTTAATGTTAATGATATTTTATAGATTCCTTTTTTTAATTTTTTTTTCTCCCTAATTCTTGTATATATTGAAGTTTAATGGTTAGATGAGGAACTTGAAAGTTAATTAATTGGTGTCTATTGAGAATGACTATGTTATGATCACAATCAACTACTGTGGGTTTTTAGGCATGTGTTAACAAGTAAATAGTACAGAAACACGTAACTTATAAAATAATTAGTAAACATTAACTTTTATTAAGTTGAAATACATGAAAATCTCTAAAGTACAAATTCAGATTTTGGTTAGTTAGTTTTAAGACCTTCAATCAGATTCTTGACAGCAGTTCTCCTCAATTCTTCAATTAATTTGTCATCCATGGAGGTGGATTCTGCTGCATCTAATGAGATATCAATATCCATTTCGTCAGTTTTGTCATCACCAATTGCTGCATTTGTTTTATTGGATGACGAAGTTTGTTCTTGGAATTCATCTGATAACGTTAGCATTTTAATTTTATTTCTAACAGCCTCGCAGGTCTTTTGGATACTTTCTATTGTGGCAGTATGGTTTGTAATCTTTTCTTCATATTTTAGGATTAAACTTTCTCTGGATTGGTGCAGTCTGTAACTATTTAAAAGATGGTGTAAATTGATTAATAGTATTCTGATTTGTTCAATCTTTTCAAATGCATATTTTGGATTCTTAGATATCAATCCAATAAACTCGAGAAAATTCAAAAGTAAAGATTTGGTCATTTTCTTCAACTCATCGATTCTTTCTTGTGTAAATATCTCTTCCTCCTCCTCCTCCTCCTCCTCCACTTCTTCATCTTCCATTACTTCTTCTAGACTCTCTTTTTTGGAACCTTGTGATTGTTCTAGTTGGTTCTCTTCTTCTATATTAGGTGACTTGTGTATGCTTTCGTATAGCTGTTGAATACCAGAATGCTTTAATGTGATGAACTTGTCCTCAAAGTTCCAGATATCACCAAATGATCGATAATTTGGCCTATCTGGTGGATTTGGTGGTATTAGAAACCGGAGATCCTTGGTTTCTGAAATTTCTTGTTCTGTTTTGTTGTCTTTTAATAACCCTTTAACCTTGTTGACGTTGGCATTGGTGAAATATTTAACGTAAGGTGGGGGAGGTGGATAGAGAGATGATATCAAATCCTCTGGTGGCTGTTCCGACATATTGTAATTATTCAACAGGCTTTTAATTGAAATCTAGTCCACTTTATAGTACGTTCTTATTGGCATTTAAGTTGCCTGCTAATAACATATATATATATATATATAGATTCAATTTGTTTTATAATAAAAAAAGTCTCGAAAGCTTCACGAGGTTCAAAAAAAAGTCGGGCATAAAAATAAAAAGGCAAAACAAAATTTCTACGCCTTTTCCTTTTCCTGTTCTCATTTATTATGTCTGTGAAATTCCTTCATTGCAAGTATAACCATTATGTCTGAGAATATTCAAGGTATGTTCTTTTATCATTTAGCGTTACCACTCTTTAATTGGGATGGAAACTACTTTTCAGACACGATTTTTACTAACTCTAAAGAACACAACGATTCGTGATTTGATTTGCAGAACAAGTGGATCCACCAGCACCACAACAGAATAGACCAAAGAAGAAGAAGCTTGAGATAAAGAAATGGACTGCAGTTGCCTTCTGGTCGTGGGATCAAACTAATGAAATATGTGCTATTTGCAGAAATCATTTGATGGAACCTTGCATTGAATGTAATGGTAAGCCGGATCGACAATGCCCAAGAGCCATTGGTGTTTGTAACCATGCCTTCCACTTGCATTGTATAGATACATGGATCAAGACAAGAAATTCGTGTCCACTGGATAGTACAGACTGGAATTTAAAGGAAGTTGTTCATAATTGATCAAATAGAATTGAGTTTATGACAGAAAGATCGGTTACATTTACATTCCTTCGAAAAGGTAGTTTCATGAAATTTACTTTATCCATTCTGTTTAAATCATTCATTTGTTATCTTTGGCGAAAAGGTTTATTATAATTTTAGAAATTCCAGGGTTTTTAGGCATTTTTTTCTTGCTATATTTATGTTTGTTAATGCATTCAATGTTTATGTTAATAACCTATACCCACATTAGTGTCATTGGGTTACTTGTAATGAACTTGTAGTCTGTATTATTGGCCATTAAGTGGACATTTTAAAAGAAGAAATAAATAAAGAGGACAGAAAAAACTAATATAAAATAATGGAATCAGAAAACAAAAAAAAAGAGGGCATAGAAGGGAATCATAATATCATAATTATTAATTTGAGCTCTTCTATTGCTTTATTAAATTTACTTTACCAGACCTGTAATTCATCGAAATAATCAATTCTTTGCTTGTAAGTGGTAACTTCCTTAGAAACAGCGTGCTTGAGGCTATCCATGATAGTTGGAGGGCCACAAGCAACAATTCCAACGGATCCGCCACCAAAGGCCTTGATCTCACTATCTAGCAAGTGTACCATATCTGGCCTACCTATCTTGAAATTAATGAAAGATGGAACACATTTGGTAAGTAACAGTGATTCTCTTTCCTTTTCAGGGTTGGAATTTTCATCTGATGAAGAAGGGATGCCCTTGTCATTGGATGTGTAAATGTCTAAGTTTGCTTCTCTGGTTAAGTAAACGTCAATAACAACTCTAGTATCCTTCAGTTTTATCAACATTTCATCAATATAATACTGTATATCTGTCAGAGACTTATGAATCCAAATAAACTTGAGATTTTGTGGGGATGGTTTCTGTGATAATGACATTGCATGAGCAAAAATTCCAGGGATCCCAGCACCGGCTGTGATAAGCAAAGCGTTATCATATTTTCCAACTGGAGATGATTCACCATATGGGCCCTCAACGCAGACCCATTTCGTGAGTTTTCCACCATTAGCAACTAATTCCTTGTATATCTTATTGGTAATACCTTTCTTGGCCTTTATGTAGAACTCCAACCTGTCGCCTGAATTGATGATTGTGAATGGGTGGTTTTGAAACCATAGTAATGAATCACTGAAGTAAACGAAACCATACTGGCCTGGAGAGCAATTAAATAGCCTTGGTTTCTTAACTGATATCTTGAAGTTTCTTTCACTAATGACCTCAAGTTCGGCGTGTTGGTAACCGAAGGTAAACATTCTACAGACTCTCAAAATCCTATCAAACCCCCAAATAGCACATGCTGCTATAATCCATTCACACCAGCCTAGCTCTTGACAATGCCACCAGCACATTGCAATGAATACAATTGCTAAAGCTATATGAAAATAGAGGAAAATTTCATACGAATAGGTTCTAATTGGGTTAAAGGAAAATAGCCATAGAAATGAGGCAATGATGGTAGCAACAACACCACAAACCCAATATAGTTCCTTCATATCTTTGCTATAGTTAGCAGACCCAACACCGCCTACATAATACGTATAAGCGACAGAATGGATCATAGCATCTAAAAACATAAATCTAGCAACACATTTGTGATATTGAACAAAACTTGAGTATTTAATACCAGTAATAAATGCTAATAGATTATTGCGGCCAGCAAATAAAATCAAAAGTGGGACCTGTGCAAATGCAAGGATGCCCGTTCTATCAGCAAGATATCTTTGCCATTCGTCATCATAAGATCCCCATAGCACTGAATGTGTAGAGTTCATATTGTATGGTATACACCAAAAAATAATATGCACAATGGTAAACCCAAAACAAACTAATGTATCCCATCTATCAGGCATCAAAGAAGTCAAAATATACCATCCACCCATGGTTGAGCATGTCTACCCTTTGGAAACATAGCAGGAATAGTAATATAAGATCTGAAATAGTTGATCAAAGGATTAGACAACTTTTGTATTAATCCTGTTTTAGTTAAAACATTAAAAAAAGTTGCAAATATCATAACAAGTCCAAAGTAAATGCATAAAGCGGCACCATAGTATGTAGCGTTATCAAGATTGGCATAAAATGGCTTATAAGCGGCATAGACTGCTTCACCATAAGTCATATTTGGATATGCAGGGTTATACACAGGAAGTGACAAATTAGTAATGGTAGAAGGATCGATTATATTCTTTGTTGCATTGATGTATTGATCTTTGTAGAATGTCCATGGTACAACAAAGTTTGAATATGCTTCACATTGGCTGGAATAAAATTTGTAATACTTAGTTAGTAAATTAGCATCACTTATATTGACTAAACTTGTGATACATAACAATTCTGTACCAATTGCTGGAGGATACCTGCAAATTGTATCATAGTAGAGTGAACTTTTACCGCCACCAACACCGGGGGTGAAATCATAAACATATGACTGTGTTAAAGCTGAATCACAGGACCAGAACTCAGCAGCACCTAACTTGCTACCAAATGTGGTTTTCCATTTTTGCTCAGCAGAGACTAAAGTCACTAAGCCCACTGTAGAGATTAGATACCCTAATTTCATATTATATGTCTTGATTATAGGTGAAAAAAGGGGAAATAATTGAGAATAGTATTACTTAGCCTAGGATACATTTTTAAGTAAAAGGGGGGGATGTAGACCTTTTTATAAAACTAAAACTTGTAATTAACTTCAATATTTTCATTCTATATTATTTTCACTACTTCAACCCTCTTATTAATTGGTTCATTTCAGCAGGTTAACATGTTCATTTCCTTTTCTTTCGTGAAGGAGAAAATAGAGTTTCGTCGACAAGTTCATAATAAAGGATCGGCTCCCATTGTCCAACTTTTTTGTTTCGTCTCTATTTAAAATCGAATATTTTCTTCAATTCCGATGGAGTTTTTGATCTCTAAGTAAAAAAGAAAGGATAGAGTTTCCTTGTACTTCTCTTCGGAAGTATTTTTATGTAACTATCTGATCAACGTATGCACTGGGAATAATCTATGTGATGAACAAAAACAGTTAACTGATTTCACTAAGCTTTTTGGTTACATTACCGGCACTTTCTTTCTATACACATATACACTGGAAAACTTTTCATTTATCCATCCAACCAATGGTAGCTGTTTCATCAGGTCACGACGCCCGACAGAGGGGTCCCTTATGTACCACGCAAGTGAATAATACTTCTGGACGGCTTTTTTATCTGATTATCATTGGTGTTCCACAGTTTATGCTTATTTAAAGTAATTACTGTTTCCTATCCTTGGATAACTTGGCAACAATAGCACCTGCACCAAATTGATCAATCTGATAAAAAAAATTATTTATTCAATTGTCCCTCTTTCTTTGCTCAACAAAGAACAACGAAACAACAGATTTGAATGTTTACTCGACAAATCATCTAAATTCTCTATTGTTAAAATGTTAGGAATTAATAAAATGGATATTCGGGATTCATCAAAATCTCTCATTCGACAATTTCTTTTAACTTCATTGGTAGTTCAAATGTATGATATAGCCTAAAATAATAGGGGTGGTGTATTACAACAAATAGGATACAGTTCCCACAGAGTTTAAACTGTGCACTGTCCAAGAAGTTACAAATTACAATTACAATTACGAACAATATATATGCATACTTTTATTATTACCAATTTTGACTGAAACGCTTCAGATTAAACTATATATATATTCATAATCAACAAAGGCCACTTAGATTAACAATATTACTAATTTAATCGTTTAATATTTATATATATAAATAATTTATCAAAATGAAAAATGAAAAATGAAAATAAACTGGAAAAAAAAGAAACTTTTCCCTGCTCACCCATATGGTGGATCCTGCAAGGAACAAAACCTAATTTTAAAATTGTTTCTTTTTTGTTCTATTTTATAACCCTTGGTTTGTTTTGAAAAAAAAACCTGAGGGATCGCAGTATAATAAAATTTACTCTGAAGGCCTGGTTTTTACCATAATTCAAGAAAATGTATTAATTCAAACAGCAATAACTTCCAAAAATTTCAAAAGATACAAATAATTAATAAAGGGAACTCAATAATAGTCAGTTAAAAAAATAGATTTACTATAGTAGTAATAGTGCTGTGATTGAGAAAAGAGCACCGATGATACCATGCATAACACTCGCTTCGGCTTTTTGGTTCGGAGGAATACCATTGGAACTTTTGCTGGAAACTCCATTAGTAGAGGAACCTGAAACTGCTCCAGAACCAGATCTGGCAGCAGATTTAACAGTGCTTGTAGTTTGATTTCTGGAAGATGTACTAATTGGATCAGCAAAACAGGAGCCAGTAGCCTTCTTTGGGTAGTTAACTGCACTTCCCGAAGTTGTGACTCTGTTTGCGATAGTGGTCATAATGGTGTTTCCAGAAGCAAACGGGGTGTCATATTCCGATGCTTTCACAGCATCAGGAATAGAATCAACGATTGCTTCAATATCTTCGCAGACTGAATCTAAGATAGCAGGAGCAATGCCAACAACATTGTCCTCTAAATCAACGGCCACATAAACACTAGTTAAAAAAGAATCACCTAAAATATTTATCTCATCAGCAACGCTCGGAACTAGCCCTAAAGCACAGTATGGAGTAGGATTCTCATCGTCATCAATAACAGATAACAAGAAATGAGCTAATGGAATAGAAATATCTAAACCTTGAAGATTGAATTTGAGATAGTAGTCAATACCGGTTGCACAATCCATAATGAAATAGCCGAAAAATTCACTGTAAACCATATCTAACTCCTCCACAAGGACTCTCATCACATCTATAGGAATGTAAGTCAATGTAGTACCAGTATCCAAAATAGCAGATGCTGCTCCCTCTGCAAGTTTAACTTCAGTACCATTTACGGAATTACCTAAAGTAAAGGAGCTTATTGTAACTGCAATTGTAACTGGTGAATCAAAACCAGCCTTTTCGTGCATATTAACAATAGGCACTAAAGTCAAATTGTTGTAGAACTTAGCCTTATCAACACCTCCAAATAATAGACTAGCAGAACCTGATCTGGAATCATTTAAGTAAATAGAATAAGCAACTTTGTTAATGAAGTTTTGTTCTTTTAATTGAATTGGATAATTGTCGTATGTCCAAGAATTAGAATCATTAGAAGAAGAAGCTTCATTATTCCGGTAACCAATACCAAAGACTCCAATGTCATCAGCAAAATTAGCAACTGCCAAATTTGCTTGTTTGACTTCAAGTCCTTCAATTACAACATCATCAGAACCCCAGGTACCGTTAGCAAATGAACCATCACCATATATGATAGAAAAAAATGTACCATTGTCATGATAAGTGTCTGATAACTCAGAAGCAAAAACTCCATAATCAGCACAATCCACGGTTGGTTCAGCGCTAAAACTTGGTTCACTCGCGCTGTATGTTTCATAATAGAAGACATCACCAGTAGTATCCCATTGCCAATCGAAGCTTGCAGTGGTGTCTATGTTCCCTGTAGTCACATAGTCATTTCCAACATATCCTAAATCTCTCTTATTTATAGTTGGTGTTGGAGCAAAGTCATTTGCGAATGGGAGTTTTCTACCTTTACCATGTTCGTATATCACATTATTTTCTTGATCTGAATCCCAATCATTAGTTAAAATACAGTAAGAGTTGTTGGCATCTATAACCCATAGATCGGAAGAACCAGTGTCAACTAATAATAAGACCTCATCATGATTTGAACCAATTTCAGCGATGATGGAGTAGAATATTTCTTGGTTCTGCAAAATAAATTGGTGGGTACCATCTGTAGCTTCAACAGCCTTGATAAATGATTGAGCTCCAGCTTCAGAGTCTTCAAAAGTATTTCCCACGGTCTTCTTAGTATTTAGTTTGACAAACCCTTCATTGTGTGTTCCGTATATATATGCAGAGCAAAAATGAGTCAAAAGTAAAGTAAGCGTTAGTAACTTCATCTTGAAATTGACATTTAATTGAAGTGTGTAGAGCTTTGTAACTTGGATCTATATTAGTAAAGGAAGAGAAGGGATTTTACCTCCCCTTTTATGTAAAAATAAATATACTGTCATGAAAGATAATGAAAAGCCTTTATTTATGTTTTCTTGGCTAGAGCCTTCATATGCTGGTTTAGTTATGTATGACGTCCCATATTTAATTTCGATGAGTAACTATAATTAGACTCGTTTTAACTTTAAGATGCATGCATGCATCAATTTGTGTTCATGATTGCATCATATCTTTAAAATATTGATCCGTGCATTGAGAGGGAGCAAGGGTTATTGAGAAACTTGAATATATTTAGACACCGATTTTTAGGATTATATCATATGCTAAAAATAGCTAAATTGTACATTACCATCAATTCCAATGCTGGCAGTTAGAGATTCAAAGAATTAGAATCATCTAAGAGAGAATCAGGGTTCATATTTATGATTTCATTTATTTTCTGAACCATTTCGGAATCATGTAATTTTGGTATGGCACAGAGAAGAAGGAATGCATTAGAAGTTTTATACAAAATATTGAATGCTTCAAGGCTTTCATTGAATTGTGATCGTTGAGACTCTAGATTCATTGATTTATTAGGTAATAGGTCAATCTGATAATTTAGATCATTTTGGAAAGTCTGAACTTAAATTTCAAGTAAAGGTGAATGTTAGTATTAAATGTTGATTTCCTTCAGTGCCACAAATCAAAGCACTTACTTCAAGTTACTTTATAAGTTTCGGATAGTCATAAAATTCCAATTTATCGGGGTAAGAACTTTCCATTTTCAATGTTTTTAAGGGCAATGGCTAGTAACTTCCTTTTTAGAATTTAGGTTGCCAGTATCAAAACCGAGAAATGAAGGTGTAACAACTTGTATTTCTTGAACCGAAAAACATTATATATTTATATCTGTATTGGTATATCATGTTCTTGGAAATTCAACATGACTAGCATCTGTCTTGGTGGTGATAGAGTTCCCTATCAGACCTAAATTACAATTGCCATATAATTACTTGAATAGTATATACTGGATGGTTAATATACTCTCGGCAAGGGTAATAATGTGAAAGGGGATATCCAAAGTTGTCTAGGGCTTTTTTGAGGTACCAGAAGGCACCTCCTCTACCGGATAATTTTTCCGTAGTTTACGAGTATTAAATCAAATTTATAAATAGTAGTAGATCTTAATTAAATATATATTTGTTCCTATTATTTGCTCTCCTTGCTATCATTACTATTAATGTAAAACCTATTCAACCCATTCTCGTAACTATCCAGCAGCGGGTTATTTTCATTCGTAGCTCCATTTGCAATTAGAATACCATTTCCTGATATACTGCTCTCAATTCCGTTTAATATTTTCAAGTTTGCTACTTGTTCATTAATTTGTTCCCTTTTGATCCAGTAGCACATGCATATCGTCAACATATTCAATATTATTATAGTCCCAAACTGGACTTGACCGGTGAACAAGTATATGAAGCGGGGAACCATCTGGGTGGAAAAGTTTTCTAATAATAGATAACAAATTAGGATTAATGATTCAACAATTGGAATGGTTATTGATATACCAATGCTTTTTTTCCGTTTGTAGATATGTATTAATTGAATGAACTTAGATATTACAATCAAGTAGAAGTTCAATGAAGACACAAACACCCAAAGAAGATCTGTTGATCCATCATCGTATGAATATCCAGCTGTTAGAGATAATAATGATGCGTTCGTTATTGGTATAGGCATTGCATTTGATCCAACTGGAGTTAATCCTAGAAGTGTTGCTAGAACGGGGGCAATGTGGGGAAGTGCTTTGGAGTGGTGATGATTATGGGATGATGATTGTTCCCTGGTTAATATTGGTCTTATTCCATGATGCATTGGAGGTTGTTCTTCAAAGTTGAACAACATATTCTCTGAATGTGTTGTTCTTGGAGACCAACCCTGATCCTGGTGGGAGGAGTAGGATTGACGCTGTTGTTGTTGTTGGTGCGGTTGTTGTGAATTATTATTATTGTCTGTGTGGTTGCTTGTATCATTTAAAAATGATGCAGCATTTCTGTAATCATCATCATCATCATCGTCCTCTTCATCCTCTTCATCAAACATTCCAGGCGATGAGGATCCATGTGAGTGAATGAATGATATATCAGATTGTCTTTGTTGTTGTAGTAGTTGGCGTTCAATGTTTTTCTTCGACGTGGAGAATTGGTTAGAATACCATAATCTCTGAAAGGTGAGATACATGTTCAATGCCAGGTTCATCAAATAAGAAAACAGGGTCCAGTTATTTGTAAAGTAAAGTACATCCACCAACACATATTGAACCGATGTCAATGCATTGATTATCGTTGCCGCCAACGATATGTTTGAAATGAAATGAGATCTGGGGAGATACACATCCAATGTGTTCATACTGTCATACTGAAGCCTATGATTCAGACGTACCTGAAATCCTGGTAGACAACAGTATACCAGATTGAGGAGTATAACAGCCACTGTTATCGGATTCAGCGTACCCATTGTTTCTTTGTCCAATCTTTATTTAGATAGTTTGTGTTTTCGTATTGTTGTTGTTGGTGTATAAATAGATGTGCGTGTTATCACTAATATATCGTGTGGGGGTATGTACTAGGAAGAAGAGAAGAGGATATGGGTAAGGGGAAGGGGAAGAAGAAATAAAAAAGCTAAAACTAAACAGAAGAAGGGAAAGGAAGGTTTATATTACAAGATACTATGTACCAACGAGATCCACATATACAAAAAACACCACATACCTACATATCACAGATAGAGAGTGAAAATTGTTGATGTCAATTGATATGAAAATTTTTTATCACTAGTAGATAAGCAACGAAGCAAAAGCAAGATATTTATTCTTATCAGTTGGACTTGCTTATCAGTGAGATCCCATCACGTGCTGCAAATCTCTTTTTTTTTTCATGGAGGATATTACTGGTGCAATGATGTTAAGCAAAGAGGTTTTCATACATTTTTAAAAAGTATATACACAAACAACTTTAGAGGATTGTTTTTAAATGAACCAAAAGAAGATGATACAGAAAAGATTTTTAGAGTAAAAGCATACATATAAAAGAGAGGAGGCAAAAATACAAAGCAAAGATTAAAGAAGAGAGAGAAAAAAAGGTAAAAGTAAAAAGTAAAACTATAAAAAACGAAATAAATTCTAAATCATGATATGAGGACGTAACAGAGAGGAGTGGGGGATACAGAGAGAGAGAGAGGGAGAGAATCTGAAAGGCGTGGTATGTACTATAGAAAATAATCAGCCACTGGTTTCTTTGTAGGTATTTCATTTGAATCAGATACCAGGGTATCAAACACCGTGTAGGTTCTATTCAATTGGTCATCTAGTGTCAACACAGCAGCGACATTACCACATCTGTAACAATAATTAGGAGCAGACCAAACAGTAACCAATCCGCTGTCAAACACCTCTTTGTAACCCTCCATCACCAACTGATGAGCTCTTGCTATCAAACTCAATTGGTTCTTGTATAGGAATCGTTTAGTTTCGTGTACACCAAATAGATACCCTGCTCCTCTGGGAGAGACTGCCCATCCAGGACACTGTTCATCTGGGTCTGACCAAAGCAAGTCACACATGGACCCATCATGGGGAACTTCTTGCTTTCTGTCGATCATTCTAACCTCATCGATTGTCTCAATTGCTGGCGATAACCCACCATGAACGCAAAAAACACCCTCCTGTCTTCCCTCTGTACTTATTATATATGCCCCAAGCGCCAAATAGTCAAATACGTCACAGCAGTATCTCCATACATTTGCGGAACCGTATTTTCTGACACATTCATCGTAGAATCCATACACAGAGGTGATTTGTCGTGATTCATGGTTCCCTCTGATTAAGTACACTCTGTCGGGGTATCTAACCTTGTATGACAGTAGCAATAAAAAGGTCTCTAAGGAGTAAAACCCTCTATCGACAAAGTCACCAAGAAACAAGTATTTAGTCTCTGGGGGGTTTTTCGATATGTTGAACAATGTGATGAGGTCGTGTAGTTGACCATGGATGTCACCACAGATGGTTATGGGCGTGTCTATGAGTTGAATGTTAGATTCCTGAATCAACAATTCCTGTGCAAGGAAACAGAGTTCCTGGACGTCATTCTCTGGAATTAACTTGTGTTTCTTAACGTCGTTTATTATCTTGTCTAAATTAAGCATATATGGAAGGGTGTGTGAAGTGATGTGATTGTATATTATGGAAGATTAATGGTATATGATTGGGAGAGAAATATGAATGTGACTGTGATTGTGATTGTAGAGGGAATAGTAATAAAGTTAATCAACATATAAGTATGATTGTATGTTGTTATATGTTGTTTTATTGTTTTTAAGTCAGATCTAATATACAAGACAATTAAGATGATGTTGTACTATTTCGTGCCCCTTTCCTTTTCCTTCTGTTCGTTCTTCTTCGATATCAACTATAACTGAATTGATTGACTTAAAGGGAGAGAGAGAGAGAGAGCAAAAGAGCAAAGAACTTGAAATTATGATACTAATGATATATATATCTCTTAATCAACCCAATGGTAGAGAGATTCACAATACAAATTATATACAATGCATGTACGGAATATCTTTTTTTTTTCCAATCGTTAAATATATTATATTTATTAATAACTTACATAATATAATAAAATATAATAATAATATATTAGGTAGTATATACGCAGACGAGCCATCCGACGACGAAGGGAAGAGAGACGCGTTTGATAGCCCGTGTACAGGTGTGTGGGTTTCCCTCCACCCCCCAATAACCCAACCCGTCTTAGCGAAGAGTCAGGCGAGGCGTTCCCGTATTCATACGCACTATAACACTGCACAGCCACAGTAATAGTATATGGTAAATAAGATGAGGGGTGGGCAACAACGGTACGGTACCAGGCCTACTATTAGGAAAGTCTCAGCGGGATTCTCGCGTAGGAGATTATTGCTAGCTATAGTAATTAGAATAGAGCCTGCTAAAAAAAAAAAAGAGAGGGTGCAATTCTTTTTTATTGTGATGAAATATTATTATTATTTATTATATATATATAGTGAAGTTAATTATATATATATATGTATAACCATTGAGTGAAAATTTATATTATACACTTTCTCCTTCTTCTCCTCCTCCTTTTT
>PPHW02000005.1:85498-141802 GCA_003705225.2 Ambrosiozyma vanderkliftii
ATGTAGATTTCAATTGGAATTGATCCATTCTAGTCTTTACTGATTCCTGTCCTTCCCCCTTTTCAAAATGACAATATTAAAAGATCTTTTTTTTTTAAATACTAACCTTTATCCCACTCACTTATATCAACTATTCATATAGCACTTCCATTCACATACCAATTCTTAGCTGGTGCCATTGCTGGTGTCTCTGAAATTTTGGTTATGTACCCATTAGATGTTGTCAAGACCAGAATTCAATTACAAGTTGGTTCCGGTGCCCAGGCGGAATACCATGGTGTTGTTGATTGTTTCACCAAGATTGTCAAAAATGAGGGTTTCTCTAGATTATACCGTGGTATCAGTGCCCCAATTCTAATGGAGGCTCCAAAGAGAGCCACCAAGTTTGCTGCTAATGACGAATGGGGTAAGGTTTATAAGAGAGCCTTTGGTGTCTCTGAAATGACCCAACCATTGGCTATTTTAACTGGTGCCACTGCTGGTGCCACTGAATCCTTTGTCGTTGTTCCATTCGAATTGGTTAAGATTAGATTACAGGATAAAACTTCCAAGTACAACGGTATGGCTGATGTTGTCAAGCAAATCTTGAAAAAGGAAGGTGTCTTGGCCTTCTACAATGGTTTAGAAGCTACTCTATGGAGACACATTGCATGGAATGCTGGTTATTTCGGTGTCATTTTCCAAGTTAGAACATTGTTGCCAAAGGCTAAGAACTCTACTGAAAAGACCTTTAACGATTTGATCTCTGGTGCCATTGGTGGTACCTTTGGTACCATGATCAACACCCCATTCGATGTTGTCAAGTCTAGAATCCAAAACACACCAAATATCCCAGGTGTCGTTAGAAAGTACAACTGGACTTTCCCATCCCTGGTGACTATTTTCAGAGAAGAAGGTGTCAGTGCATTGTACAAGGGTTTCTTGCCAAAGGTGTTGAGATTAGGTCCAGGTGGTGGTATCTTGTTGGTTGTGTTTACTCAAACCATGGACTTCTTTAGAGGTGTCTACTACAAGGATTAGATAGATTGATTTTTGGAACTTAAAATTTGTACAGAGTTCATGTGAGAAAGTATGTATATATATATAATATACTTTCTGTAACCACTCCTATCTATGCTTCTTTTTTTTCCCCCGCTTTTTTGTTAATTTATTCCCTTCCCTTGTTTGTTATTTCTTTTTCTTTCTTATATATTCCCCTTTTCATGCATCATCATCATATCATGATCAATAATATTATTATCATAATTGTTCTTGCTCCAATTAGTGTTAAAGGAGGTATACTATTATTGTCTACTAGTGACTTGTAACTTGTAACGGGTCATGGTAACCCGTGTTTTTCCATCATCATCTTTATTTTTTTATCATTATCGTAGCTCTATCTTTCTATTGGGCTAAGGGGGTTTCTTTGAATCTTCAATTGATTATAGGGTAGTTTTTTAATTGAGGAAAAGGGGATTGCTCTGAATATTAGAGGGATTCGAGGGTGAATCAGAGAAGTGTGCATTGTTCACTGAATTATCGTTTGAAGGATTGATATTATATTTATATATACATATATATCTCCAGTGGTTATGTTATAATTTGAAGTGTCTTTCTCAATCTTCGTATTGGATTTTCTGTTTCCATTTATATTTATATTTTGAATTCCATTTTTATTCACTCCCGATTTCTTAAATCTTTCCTAATATGCATTACTTAATCAATGGCAAGCAATAATCACAGAGACAGATAGATTCAATGTATTTTATATAATTCTCCGGGTTAAGATTAAGGTACAGCAAGACATAAATTATGTATTTATATATCACCTACGGATAAGCATGTTTACATCATTAAAAATATATACAATGATGATTATTAATGAGAAACATGAATTTTTCATGAACAAATCACCCTTCGGGTAATAATAATAACAATAATAAGAGATCTGATAAATAAAGTTAAAGATTCTGCTCTCGAAGACAATAGAATAGCCATTACTATTGTTCAACCCGGATCTTTTTTTTTAACGAAGTGAATTGCATAGAAGGAATAGGAATAAGAAATAGGAATATGGGGAAGGTGTTTTTTTACTAACGGACTATGAACAAGGTGGAAAAAAAAAAATTTACGCACATGGAAGTCCGTCCGTTAACGATTTTAAGGTCCCTTTCCTCATTTCTAATGGACTTGAGTTGTTTATAAGGTTAACTGAACTATCTTAATTCAACAATATGAAAGGGAAGAAGGAGATGGGAAAATATATACTCAATTCCATCCATGTTAGCTAGTAGAAGTTGAATTAAATGAAAAATTTATTATTATGGGGTGTGCGTTGTTACACTTCTTTCCATGTGATCTGATCGATGCAGTACGTACGGTACTGGGGGTACGTACGTACAATACAATACAGACAGATAAGGTGACACATGAATTATATTCCACTTTGAATCAAATGCACATCTGCAATGTCCCTCTCTTTCCCATATCATATATATATATATATATATCGATTCAATGCATGTAATATATAGTGGTATGTAGTGTATATATATATATATATATACATATCAAATAACATTTTAATCCGGATAAGATAGCAGAGAGAGAGATAACAGGAGAGAGACAGAGAGAGAGAAAGCAGCTCTCTAAAAATAATAATAATCGATGATGTAATTATTTAAGAGAGAGAGGTTAAAGTGCTGCGTGAACTAAAAAAAAAAAGAAAGCAATCCATTTAAAGTAGGTAGTTAAGTTAATTAAGAGACTAACCCATTTTTCAATCAGCTCACAATAAAAATAAAAACGGAAATTAAGACACACATATACCCCCATCCCGGACTCAGTCCGTTTTGTATATATACACGTATTTATTCTATTGTATTATATATATATATACATCCCATCTTTTCCATTCTCAATTGAACCTTCTTCCTTTCCTCTTCTATTTCTACTTTTTTTTTTTAATATAAATCAATTGATTTAATTTAATTAATCACTTAATAATTAAAGTTTTACCATATTCTCTCTCACCATGTCCACTAAAGATAACAACCCATCTGTCGTTTTACAAAAGATTGACCAAATCACTTTCGAAGACAGACCAGTTCCACAAATCACCGATCCAAGATTCGTTAAGATTGCCATCAAGTTCACTGGTTTATGTGGTTCCGATGCCCATTACTACGAAACCGGATGTTGTGGTTCCTTCGTTGTTAAGTCCCCAATGGTTCTAGGTCACGAATCCTCTGGTATCATTGTCGAGGTTGGTGACAAGGTTACCTCTTTGAAGGTTGGTGACAGAGTTGCCTGTGAACCAGGTATTCCTTCAAGATTCTCTTATGAATACAAGACCGGTCACTACAACTTGTGTCCAGAAATGGCCTTTGCTGCTACTCCTCCATATGATGGTACCCTATGTAGATACTATTTGTTGCCAGAAGATTACTGTGTCAAGTTACCAGACACCGTCTCCTTAGAAGAAGGTGCCCTTGTCGAACCATTGTCTGTCGGTGTCCACGCTAACAGACAAGCCGATGTCAGGTTCGGTGATAGACTAGTGGTGTTTGGTGCTGGTCCAGTTGGTTTACTAGCTGCTGGTTCAGGTAAGGCCTTTGGTTGTACCAAGGTTCTGATTATCGATATCGTTGACGACAAGTTGGAATTTGCATTGAAACATGGCCTTGCCACTCACGCTTACAACTCTAAGGGTAAATCCTTTGATGAAATCTTGGCTTATGTCACTAAGGAATGGGATGGTGAATTACCAACAGTTGGTATCGATGCCACCGGTAACAAGTTCTGTATCGCTAACAACATTAGACTTTTAGCTAACCAAGGTAGATACACACAAGTCGGTATGGGTAGTGACACCTTGGATGGATTCCCAATTGCCCACGTTTTAGAACACGAAATTACAGTTAGAGGTTCCTTCAGATACGGTGTTGACGATTACAAGATTGCCGTTGATTTAATCGCTTCTAAGAAGATTGACGTTAAGCCATTGATCACTGATAGATTCACCTTTGAACAATCCATTGACGCTTATGAACACTTCAAGAAGGGTCAATCAATCAAGATTATGATTGCCGGTCCAGAATAAATCTAAATCATTCTTTCTCTCTCTATCTTCATCCCTCTCTCTGCCTTTTTTTATTCTTATTTTTGATCTTATTATTCTTCATTACGACTCCCTCCATTTCGTTCTTTCTTTTTCTTCTATATTTATCATGCCTATTTCCTATCGAATCACCTAGCTACCCTTACATGTTGTTATTTTATTTTCTTTTCTTCTCCCACCTTTTTTTTTCAATACTGAAAAAAAAAGGAATAAAATGTTTAAAAGATTCTATCTTAGCTTATCTGATAAAAGAAACAGTATTACTGTGTACAAAACCTTCTTCTATTGTTACAAATAGCAAGTAAAGTAAGTATATTATATATATGTGCAAGGTAAACAAGTCTATTAAATAAAATGAGCATAAAATGACTCTTCTTTTTTAGTTTTTAGTAGATAATATTAATAATATAAACAAGTAAAGCATTATCCACTGTATATAACGAGTTATGTCATGCCTTATTAAGCCGCTAAACTAGCTGCTGCTGCTTCCTTTTCCTTATTAGCCTTAGCTTCAGCAAGAATTTCACCATGTTGGGCATCATGTGTGGCCCTGAAAAATGTGTAATGTAACACGATATCATCAATGTTTCTCATAGCCGGGTCATTAGCAAATTCAGGGTCAATGAAAAAGAACAATGGCATATCAACTTCTTCACCAGCATTCAATCTCTGTTCCTCAAAGCAAAAACATTGAATCTTGTTGAAATACGGAGCAACATGGTCTGGGGTAACTGAGTATGTAGCCATACCAGTGATGTCCTTGTCAGAATTGTTCTTTGCCTTGTAAAATGCTAGAGCAGATTCACCAGGAATAACATACACTTCACGCTGTTGTGGGATGAACTTCCATGGAAGTGATCTTGCAGTCTCAGCAGTGAAAGACACTCTGATTCTCTTGTCTGTATCAACGGGAATCAATTTATCCTTGGTGATCTTGGAAAGATCTGTTTGTGGTGTACCAGACCAACCAGTCTTCTGACACACTAATCTATACACCGGAACAGAACCAAATGCACATGCCAAAAACACAAAGAATAACGATAATGAATAGTATAGTGCAGACTTTCTTTTCACTGCATCCCTGTTTTTATAGTAATGGTCACGAAGCATACGGTACTCTGCCTGAGTAAGCTTAGGTAATGGCTTCTTCTTAGGTTTCAATGATGATGATGCTTGTTCCTGTTGTTGTTGTGATGGTTTTTGTTGTTGTTCACTTTGTTGTAGTAACCTAAGTGAAGTACTAAATTGTCTTGTGCTATTTAAATTAAAACTATGGTTATTTTGGGTATTGTTGTTGTTCTGATTAGAAAATATAAGTCTGTTAAACGATGATTGCATTCCAATCACCTTGGGTGTTGATGATATGCATGACTTACCCAATACTAATAACCTTGAAGTGATCACTGGAGTTCTGAATATAGAAATCATCCTCATAAATAATGTATCTACTGATTAATGATCACTAATAGCTCTTTTGAATGAACACAAAATAATAGAAATCCAAGATATCATGATATAATTAATATACATTATAAATACATGTCGTATTAGAAATTTTTCATACGGCGATCGAAGCGCTATCTCAATATGCGTCGATAGTCCGGTAGACGTCCTGAGAACATATTTATTTCATTATGCTACTACATATAATTAATTACTTGATGTATTTTTATTTAACAAAAAGTTATGTAAGTTATACAATTGAAAAGGTAGAGAGAAAGAATAACATACAGTTTTTGTTTCAGAAAAAGTCCTCGTCTTGTAAATATTGTAAAAGCTCCTGTTCTCTTTCTCTAGCTTCCAAATCAGCCTTCAGATCAACTCTGTTAGCACTTTCTGGATATCTCATAGCCTTGACACTATCATTATGCAAGGACATACAAAATTTAATTCTTCTATCGAGTTCTTCTTGTGGTGCCCTAGTTTGGTAGACATCCAGAATCTCCTTAGATTGCATGTATCCCTCTTTATGATTGATTGTAGCTTCAATGACACCATCCTTGATGGCCTTACCAACAATGTATTCCGCACTCAATTCACTGTCCAAGTGTAACTTGATACAGATATCCTTCAAGGAAATTCTTCTATAACACAATGAAATTGTTCTGATACCAGTCTTGATAACGTTTTGTCTCAATCTTAAAACCAAGTTGTAGTTGTTGTCCTTCTTTAATGACGATCCATATGTGGTTATAACTTCATTGAAGATTTTTAAGTCACCTAATCTAACCGCTCTGGTCACAGCTAAATATGGTAATAATGATCTCTCTAGTAATGGATCTCTGAAACTGGACAATTCAGGAATTTCACCAGTTAATAACTGGATCAAAATGTTCAACTTCGTGGCAGATTGTAGGAACCCTAATGCAGACTTAGACTGTGGGCACTTTCTAATTGCTGTGATTGCACATTCATTTGCAGTAGAGTAATCTAATTGAATGGCTTGGATTCTAGCTAAATAATAATAATATCTGGCGACAATAGAATTGGTTGCATCTTCTGGGAACTCGGTCTTATCAACAAGGTTATATGCTTGATTGATATCATTCGTCAACAAGTAATCTCTCAATAACAAAGTAATTGTGGATGCTCTAGTTTCAGTATCATGTCTTAATGTTGCGGCTCTTAGTGCAGATAACAAGTCAGCTCTGATTGGAATTAAATCTTTCAAAAACTCCTTAGCTCTGAAAACATAAAACCACACCTTTGCTTGAATGAAATCTAGAGTTCTTCTGTTGTATGATTTTAGGGCATTTATAACATTCTGATTGAAAGAATCCAATTTCTTAAATTCCCTCTTATCGTGTAAATATATTTGAATTAATAAATGGATGAAAATGTCAACCTCTGGAGTTAATTGTGTCTGTGTCTCATTGGTTTCATGTGTCGACTCTTCACTGGTATCCATTGCATCTTCATCTAAGAATATCTCTAATGTTTTCAACAAGTAGCTTTTATTTGGATGTTCAGCAGGGTAGGTGTTTTCAACTATTGGTTTTAATGCATTTGCTGTGATGTCTTTTCTAACAGGAGTCAATTCACGGAACACCTTCAAGATATAACGTGGATCAAAGTTTGTTGCTGATTTCTGAATCAATGATAAAAACTCATTCAATGCTGAAGAAATAAATAGGGAGGGACGGTACAGGCAAATGTAATGTTAGTAAAATGATTAATCTTTCAACACAGAATGAAAAATAAAAAAGGTACATACTTTGATCGATAGGAACAACATCTTCGTTAGACAATTCTGATGATTCAGAGGCCTGTGTCTTTGCAATTGGTTCAGATGTCATTATTTATAATTGTGGAATATCAATTAAACTGTTGATTGAACTTATGGGAGGTATTATTTTATCATCAATCAAGCACTGTATATATATAGGATGTTTATAATAAGGTGGCAAATCTCGTAAAGCGTCTCTTTGATGATTGTGTTTTTTTTTTGGTGGTGTCAACGATTGTGTTTCGCACGACCATCATTTATTTCTCTTTTACTGTGGTTATCTCTGATTATGTTGTGAGTGAGATACGATATCTCTTCATAACAACTTATCAATTCAATTGTACTTATTATAAGGTGTAAGTACATATGTTTGTGTGATGTCTAGAAAAGGGATAGCGTCATTCGACAATCAAACGAACAAACAGCTGAAATACCAGGACTTGGGTGCTAAATTACTACAAGAACAACATGAAGAATTGAAAACACAATTACAGGTGTTTCAAAATGCATTGATATCATTCAAGAAGCAATACAACGACGAGATAATTAAAAACCCTGAATTCAGGGTGGAATTTAGTCAAATATGTCAGTCATTTGGTATCGACCCCTTGGTTGTGTCTAGTTCTCTTGATGGAGAACAAGTTGACCAAGATGAGAAGATCAACCAGCTGTCTTTGAAGATATTTGAAATATGTTCCGTCACAAAAAACTTGAATGGAGGCATAATATTAATCAAGGATCTAATGAAGTTTATCAACAAGGATACATGGTTCAACGATGATTTGGATTTACGAATCGACCAGAATGATGTTTTGAAGGCTCTCCGAAATTTGAAGGTTTTAGGTGATGAGTTGCAATTAGTTGACATTGGTGGTAGAAAGTACATAAAATCTATACCCCAGGAATTGAACACCGACCAGAGTTTAATATTGTCAACATCAGAAACATTGGGATTTGTCTCCGTTGGTCTATTACATGATAATTTCAAGTGGAAGACTGTTAGATGCAGAACGAACTTGGAGGATATGGTCACCAATGGTTTACTCTGGATAGACAAGCCGAATGCTGGCAGTGAAACATTATACTGGGCCACATCATGGATTAATAGGGAACTAGGTAATGAGATATGGGAAGCTGACAAATAAATTGCTCAGTGATACAACAGGTGTATATATAATAGTGTATATTAAATTTTAATTGATTAATGCTAGAATAAAATAAATAAAACAATAATGACCAAACCACCGGTAAATTCCTTAATAATACAAACAATAAAAATAAAGCGCAAGTAAAACAAAAAAAAAAGAGGGACAAGAATGTAATCTAATGGGAAATATATTGGAATGCATAACTGATAGTGTCATATTGTGATTCATTTTGAATCAAGAAATCTTCATTCTTATCTAGATCATCCTTGCAAATATGATTCCATGTTGTTGCATCACCGTACAACATTGCTGAGGATTTAATATTCTGTTTTCCTGTATCCTTGTTACAACGTTTACAGTTGTAAGTCGAATGGGTATCAGAAAGAGTACCAGGGTTGTATTGGAATAATTGCTTCAAGTTATCACTGGAGAATAATCTTTCAACATCTTCATTCGAATCCACTACACAAGAAGATAGTTGCAATTTAGCGGATTGTCTTTGGAAGATCTTCTCTTCAATTGTTCCAGTGGCGATAAATCTATAAATAAAACAATTCTTCTTCTGTCCATCTCTCCAAACTCTAGCTAGTGCTTGTTGATCGGATGCAGGATTCCAATCTGGATCTAGTAACACTAATCTATTAGCACCGATTAAGTTAATACCACATCCACCAGCCTTAGAACTTAATAAGAAAACAAACTCCTTACCGTCAGGGTTGTTGAATCTATCAACCAACTTCTGTCTCTTGTTGATATTCATTGTTCCATCCAATCTGAGAGATCCAAATCTGTGCTGTCTGCACATTCTCTCAATCAGGTCCAAGGTCTGAGTGTAATTAGAAATCAAGACAATTTTGTCATCCGTTTCTCTATTGATCTTGTAAAGGAATCTTTCCAACATGGCAAACTTACCACTGTACCAAGTTTGGACCTCTCTGTTTCTTCCTCTGTTACTTGCAGATGCAGGGATATACTCTTCAGGTAATAAGTCCTCGCATCCCTCTATATCATCAGGCAAATTCAATAAATTAGGGTGATTGACTAGTTTTTTAAGTAAACCAATTGCCTTCAACGGTTGTGAGTGTTCACCCTTTAACAATTTTCTAATATCTGGAGATGTTATGAAATATGTGTATAGTTTTTGCTGCATCTCTGATAAATTACAGAAGATAACGTATTCATATTTCACAGGTAAGTATTTAGATAAGATATCATTGGTTCTTCTGATAATGAAACTGGACACAAGTTCTGTCAATTGTTGCAATTTTCCATCACCTTTCTTTCTCTCATCATCGGTGGCCAATGAATCCCTTCCTCTTAAAATATCAATCTCGTAATTCTTTCTGAATTCATTTCTAGAACCTAATAAACCTGGATTGGCAAAGTTTAATAATGAAAAGTATTCGGATAAATCATTTTGGATTGGAGTACCTGATAGAATGACACGACGAACACAATTTAGTGAGGTCAAGGCAGTAAACGTTAAAGAGTCACCGTTCTTCAATCTGTGGCCCTCATCTGCCAAAATCAATCCAATCTCACAGCCATCCAAATTATCAACGTTTCTTCTTAGGGTCTCGTAAGATATGATTAACACCGGTCTGACAACACTTCTACCCTTAGCCTCTGCCCAATTTCTTAATGCATCGGCAACTTCTCCAGGTTTAGTGGATTTTCCATCTATTGCCAGCGAATTCAATGCTCCTTTTCCTAACCATTTATCAATTTCATTGGCCCAGTTTCTAACTAAGGATGAGGGACAAACAACGATACATTTATCAATGGTCTTCCTTCCCCTAGGGCCTTGCTTTAATAGTGTCCACATTAATGCCAAGCACTGTAGTGTTTTACCTAACCCCATTTCATCTGCCATTATGCAACCCTTAGCTCTAGCATCAACTAATCCTGCTGTACAACGATATAAAAACTTGACACCTGCAATTTGATGGGGTCTCAAAATTTTGGCTAATTTAGGATCGATAACCACTGGAACATTGGGGAACTTTTGAAGTGGGTCCTGATTAGGATCAGTGCATATTCCTAATAACTCATTCAAAGACTTATGGGCGGTCTTACGTCTCTTTGCTGGTCTTTGTTCTGGAGGCTGTTCTGCTTCCTGTTTTGCCTTTTCCTCCTCTTCTTTCTTCTTGGCTGCATCTTCCTCTTCCTTCAACTCAGGAATTACATCAACAGTTGGATCATAGATGACAATTGCATATTCACCCATCGGGTCGTGTAATGGTCTTGGTGGGAAAAACACTTTTTTTCTGTTACCCAATGGTGGTGGTGGTCTTGCATTCATCATCTCGTATTCATTCTCCTTATTCATTTTCATTGGAACCACAAACCTGGAGGACAATGTCATTTTGGAAGAATCCATTGTCTTAATGAAATTTCTGGGCAGTAGAGCGTTTTTCTTTTTAGTTAACACTGGGTTACCATCACCATCAACAGCATAATCATTGTTGATGTTTGACTGGTTTTTATCAGATGGGTCTAAGGGACCTGATTCAGCATATGAACGAGGTCCCTTACGTCTGGCTGCTCTAACAGATAACCTTCCATCTGCAACATTTGTTGTGTGTGATCTTTTCATTATTGGGTCTTTAAAGGGTTTGAATAACGTATCACAAGGGTCTGTTGAACTTCTCTTTCTTTTATACGTTGGTTTAACACCTGCTCCTGAACCCATATCATTGGGAGTTTCCTTCAGTTTTCTCCCAAAACTTTTGAACACAAATGTCATTGTATATAGTTGATTCTTTAATAGTCTATAGATGAATGTTTAGGATATGTAGGATGTACCACTTGTTTCCTTGTTGTCAAGTGTATATATGTATATCATATTTCTCTTTATTTACCTTTTTTTCGCCCTTCCCTTACTACCCCTTCTCACATATATAAACAAATCGAACGCGAAAGAAAAAATAAAAAGGCTGTGCTCACCATGTTTTCTTTGAGGGTCTATGAAAAATTAGGGAAAGGATATCCACTCTAGATGGAAGTTCAAAAGTCAAAAATACATATATATTAACTATTTTTATCGTTCGTATGTTTTTTATTTGTATAGATAATGGGAAAAAAGCTTTTATATTATAGATAAATTAACAGATAATAAAAGATATCTGAAGAAAGAAGCTGAAAACAAACAAATGTAAAAGCAAAAAGGAGCATAAAAAAAGGGCATAAGCAATGATAATAATGGATTAATTAATAGAAAGCAAAGTAAACGTGAAGAATAAGAGAACGAAAAAAAACACAAAGCATGACAAATGTTTGGATTGGGTAGAGGGACATGGAGCTGTCTACATCCATAATAGGGTAAAGACCTTCCAACCTCTGACCTTTTCGATAGGTGGTTCTGGGTTCTCAATAACATCTTGGAACAATGAAGACAAATCAACTTCATGTGGTCTTCTGTATCTAGTTCCCTTGAAGAACTTCCAGAAGAAGAACAAACCCCAAGCTAATGGAATGACGAAATATGCACTGAAGAAGGAACTGATTAAGAAATGGCCGTGGATGAAGTTAACGAAACCACCAGTTAATAAGAATAAAGTCATGAAGAAACCAGAAATCCAAGCAGCGTAAGGAGTGAATCTCATTGAGTGAGGTAGTGCACTTCTTGGAATACCTTGAGCCTTCATAGCTCTAGTTAAGTGAATGTGGTTAACGGAGGTTAAGATCCAACCGACTAACAAGTTGGCGGAAGTTAAGTTTTGGAACCAGTTGAAAACACTGGCAGCACCATTGGAACAGTTCATGTATGCTAATGGCATGAAGCACATCACAAAGATAATACTCACATATGGTAAACCTCTCTTATTGGTTTTCAAAAAGATCTGTGGGGCTTGATGTTTGATGGCTAAAGCAAATAAGGTTCTGGAACCACCGATGATACATTGGTTTGCAGCAGAGAAGGCGGATGTTAACACGGCAGCGTTAACAACGTGTGGTAAACCACCGATACCAGCATTCTTAATGGCAACGACGAAAGGAGATGACTTAGCATTACCAGAACTACTGGCAATTTGAGTGTCACTACTGGAAGCGACCAAGGTTAAACTCAAAACAGCTAGCATCATCAACACAGAAACTCTGAGGAAGACTCTCTTACAGGCAGTAAAAACTGTCTTTCTTGGGTATTTAACCTCAGCAGCCAAATTTGGGGCAAAGTTGACACCACCATATGAATACACAACGGAGGAGATAGATTTCCAGAAGGCAACGAACTTACCCTTGTTACCTGGGAATATGTATGCCTTAAATGGACCAGGATCTCTCCAGTATCTGAAACCAATGGTTTCATGGTTTGGTCCACCACCACATGTGATGACAATGGAACAAATGATCAATCCCACTAATAAACAAATCTTGACAATAGCGAATCCAAATTCGATTTCACCGAATAATCTGACAGAGTAACAGTTACATAGGGCAATGACAAATATGATGATGGAGATCCAGGCTGCTTGACTGATGTCTGTCCAATATGAAACGATAACGGCAGCAGCAGAGATTTCACCTGGCATCAAATTACACCAAAGGTAAATATAACCATATGAGAATCCCCATGCTTCATCGATAAAGTGTTCAGCGTGACGAATGATAGCAGCAGTGGCAGGCATCAATGCAGCTAATTCAGCCAATGCCATTTGGTTTAAACCAATAACTGTACACATGACACCATATGCGATGAACATACCACATGGACCAGTTAGTGTTAAAACACCACCAGAGGAAAGGAAGATACCGGTACCAAAGACACCAACCAAGGCCAACATTTGAATGTGACGTTGTTCAAGGGATTGCTTCAATCTACCACGATCTTCACCAAAAACAGATGAGATATCGGTTTCTATACCTTCTTCAATGTCGTTGCTCTTTTCGGTTTGTGTGACATTTGTTTGCTTTTCAAAATCGCTCGATGGACTTGACTCAACAAATATTTCTGATTGTCTAGTAGAGTCATCTTCCTTTCTCGAGGAAGAGATGGATGAAAGTTTAAGTTTCTCGAACACCATATTTCTACTATTTTCTAATTATAAATTGTTGATTGAAAATGGGGGAAAATGGAAAAAGTGAGGAAAGAATGAGAGAAAGAGAAAGAATAAAAGGAGGGGAAAAACCAGAAGCAATAATTAGAAATCTATCCAAAAGATCAATTGATAAACAGTAGCCATTTACATCTATATATATATAAAATACATTTACTTTTTCATTTTCAATTTTTCATGATGATGATGGGGATGAGATGGGGATGGGATGGGATGATTTGAGAATTGTTTTACTAGAAGCCTTGTTTATGGGAGAGGAAAATAAATTTAATCCCAACTTTCTGTATATCCGACTAACAATTACTAAAAAGGAATGTAAGTAATTGAAAAATTAATAAAAAATAATATAAAATCATATTTAAAACAAATTGCAAATTGCAAATTCAAATCATCAACACTCTCAAACTCATATTAAAACAGCTACTGTGGCCCCCAATGATAAACTCAAATTAACCTTGAACAATGTATACAACTGAAAGTAGATTACTTAAAAAAGAGTGGCTTCTTCGAGGAAGTTAGGAAAAACAATTACGGTGGCATCTCTCCGTGTATACAGCCTTGTAAGCCTTATTAACAAGCCTCGAGGATATGGCTCGGCTACGAAATGCGCTGAAATGCCTGTCTCGGTCGGGGTTACGTCTTTTTTTTCTTCCCTGCGTATCAAATCTGATATGCTTTACCGCCGGCAAAGTGCAGAAGAAAGGAAGGTTTTGGCGGTGGAGGTAGTGGGGACAAGCAGACAGGCAGAAAAGCAGGGGGGTGGGGGTGGGAGAAGGACCTGTCTGTCTCTCGACGCAGGAGAGAGCAGCGAGGGCAACGGGGATAATAAAAAAAGAAACGTTTCTTTTTTTCTTCTTCTCAAATTTTTCAAACGGCTTTATCACAACACTTTACAAATACAATGAAATACTGTATTGATATGATCTTTCGATTTGATTGATCAATGATTGCTGATGAAGTACATCCATATTAGCTATATATCTACATGTAGTTATTAGCGATGCTTTCATCTTTTTTTTTTTCACCTTCCAAATTAAAAGGAGTCTTTTACTTCCTCTTCATATAGCGCATAGAGCATTAGCATTAGCATTAGCGCAAGATATCCACGCCACACCTACATATACAGCTATTTTTTATTAAACAATTGTCAAAAGAGTTAATAATATATACTAAACATATAATATATATATAATAAATAAAGGGTAAATAAAACAAAACCAATTTTACAATGGACAGATAGTAATTTTTTATAAATATTATTATTATACACGTATAAACGAGGTAGTAGAAAAAAAAACTAGGTAAAAAGATGTAAAAAGCAAGCCAAGAGAAAAGATCAAGAGAAAAGAGAAAAAGAAAAAAAAAACAGCACATAGCATATAACCATTTACATTTACCTTAAAACGGAAATAAAAGCCAAGCTCATCGAGTCTCTGTCAAAAGTAAAACGCATGTACATGTCAATCAAATATCCATTTTCATTTTCATGTCCATGTCAAAGGGGGAAAAAAGAAAAAGATCAATAGTCTTCGGACTTGCCTCCCCATGATGGTGTCTTACCTCCAGAATTCCAAGATGGTGTCTTGCCTCCAGAGTTCCACGATGGTGTTTTTCCTCCACTTGATGACGAGCCCCAACTTGGTGTTTTTCCGCCACTGCTACTGCTGCTACTGGCCCCCCAGCTTGGAGTCTTGCCACCACTGTTTGAACTTCCCCACGCTGGAGTCTTACCACCACCGTTCGAACTACCCCATGCTGGAGTTTTGCCTCCTGAGGCATTCCATGCTGGTGTCTTACCACCTCCTGATGAAGACCAGGCTGGAGTCTTACCACCTCCTGATGAAGACCATGCAGGTGTCTTACCACCGCCAGAACCAAAGTCAGAATGAGATGGTGTAAATCCTGCACCACCATTATTGTTTCTTCCCGATCCATATGCAGGAGTAGAACCACCACCGTATCCACCGAATCTATTGCCTGATGGATTAGAAGGCAATGTAGATCCTCCTCTTCTTGCTCTGTAACTTTCCAAAAATTGCTCGTATGGAATAAACATACCAGGTCTTAATTCAAACAATAAATCAGACTTGTTGATTGGAATAATCTTTGCTGGATTGTGCATTTCAACTCTAGCAACTTCACCATTGGCATCCTTGATAATACCCTTCTTACCCTTATAAGGCCCCTTTCTGACACTAACATGTTGATTAAGTGTAATATCTCTACCACTGAATCTAGCAGCAGCGATAGGAGCAGCTGGTGGAGGCATCAATCTGTCTGGGTTCATCTTATTTAAATCTGGAGTTTTGAACGAGGATAGAATAGATCCCTTAGTTGACACAGTTTGCACTTCATTGGAGTTAACAACAAAGATACCAGTGTTCTCTGACACCGTCTTCGACTGCAAAAACAAAAAGGATCTGTATATATGCAAAATGTTACCTTGTCTTCTTTCACCACCAGTCTCCTTGACAACGTCACCAACCTTGATCTCAGAACCAGTTTTATCAGTGGTCTTCTCAGTCATCTTGTTAATCTCCAATATGGATTGAATAGATTCTGGCTCCACTTGGAGCACTCTACCATTTGTGCACAACACAGTGAAAACCTCCTTCTCGGCCTTAATAATTAAACCAACTGTTAATGAATTCAATTGAATCAATTGATGCAATTCAAATCTTCCTATTTGTGATGAGGTGGTAGATGAATCAATGGATTTCATCAAGTAATTAGGGAACACAGTGATATCCTTCTTCGTCTGGTTAGACACCAAAGTAACTTGGTTATCCTCAACCTTAACAATCAAACCACTCTCGTCAGCGTGAACACCATGAACAACAGTAACATGGTCACCCGGTAAAAACACCTTTCTCAATGCAGCAATAGGAACTTCAACAATGGTATTATTGACTTCACTTTCGTCGTTACCCTCTAGTAAAACTCTGACAATCTTAGCATCACCAGCAGAGATAACTTTACCCTTCATCTTGGCTTGTTCACCAGAGACAATTTGCACTCTATCATCTGTTTGGAAGGCAAGTGCCTTCTCTGTTGTGTCCTTTAATGATGTAGCAATTGATTGTAGATCGATACCTTCTGAGCCATCACCTGAGTTGAATAAAGTTAATTCTTGTAACGTTGGCTTGATATCCTTGGTGTCTAATTGATTGATTTTAATGTCCTTATATAAGAAACCAGTGATATATTCTTCATTTCTATAAATATAGTATCCTCTGTCTCTCTTTGCGGTGGATAAATGGTCTGCATCATATTGACTTGCTTCGATCTCAGAGAATAATCTTTGAGGTGGTCTGAATTTAGAATTGTAAAATGGAGCTCTCTTTTTGGTTGTTGTTCCATCAGCGGAATCAAACAGAGTCTGTGTAGATGATCTACCATAGTCTAATCTTGGGACCAATTTCACTCTAGCTTCCAAATCATTTTCTGCCAAGTTGTCAATGATACCTAAATCACCCTTATATCTACCAATTTTAACTCTGACATATGCACCTGGTTGTAATTGAATTTCATTTGATCTACCTGGTCTTAATAAATCAGGATACTCTTCAATAGGAACTAAAACCTTATTAGCTGAGTAAATACCAGGTAAACCTTCAATGATCTTGTTAACTGCATCTAATCTTCTAGCTTCAATATAAATGTAACCGATAAAACTATCTCTTTGGAATACACTGTAAACTTCGGATGCACCTTTCTTATTCAACATTCTAGCGTATAATTGTTTCACCAGTTCCTTTTCCTTACCATTTCTAACTCTTATACCCCAAATTAATGGATCATCAACAGAAGGTAATAATAATCTCTGTGACACATTTGCAGTGGAACCCATGTATCTTGAAGATGCGGAACGGCCATATCTTTGCTTGAATTCGTCGGCTAATGCCTGGGCATCTTGCTCATCAAGTCTTTCTCTTGATCTATCTAATTTTCTGTGTAATCTATCAGCGGCACCAACAGCTTCTTCACCACCTTGTTCGTCAGCCAAGAATTCCTTTTGGAATTGTTCAGCTTCTTCGTCGTCTTCTTCATCTTCATCGTCATCATCGACTTCAGCTTCAACATCCAAGAATTGATTTCCTCTTCTCTTTTTCTTAGTTCTTAGACTTTCATCTTCATCATCCTCATCCTCATCATCTTCATCGTCATCTTCCTCTTCCTTTTCCTCTTCCTTATCTTCGTCCTCATTATCTTGTTCCTCTTGCTCTGGCTCTTTTAAGGCATCGCTGTCGTCCTCTTCCTTCTTGCTCAAGACTTCTTCTTCTGCCTTGACTTCAATTGGTTTTTCAGCTGATGTCTTTCCGCCGACAATTGAAAGGTCTTCTGAATCAGAATCTTGCTTAATGTCAGCTTCTTTCTTTATGATATCAGACATTAGGAATGGAAATTATATGTGGGGGGCTGGCTATGAGTGAGTGATTGTATGTGGGAAGGCAATAAAATTTAATTAAATCAAATAGTTAGCAAAAATGATGTTGTTGATAATGCTGATTTGTTTTATACTAATGATGGTAATCAACTATATATCTATTCAGTCAATGTTATTTATTATATTGTAGTTATATATTTATATAATTAATCTTTTTTTAATTTTTTTGTTCAGAACCTTTTTTATCTCTTTCTTTCTTACAAAAGTTATTCTATACAGATAATAACTGATGCGATTTGAAGGGATGCTGGATACAGGTTTACACTACAAGAAACTCTTTATTCGCCATAGCTTTGTATATTGAAAATTGCAAAGGCAATTTGAAAGCTTTAAAACTTACAGAAAGATATGTTGTTTGTCGGTTCATTGATTCAACAGAGAGAGACAGGGACACAGCTCTCTAAGGAAATTATGAAAATTATTTCCTCAGAAAAAAAAAAGCTGGAGGGCGGGTAACACTTTTATTACGCCGATCGACTTTTATTAAGACGATTTTCATTTCGGCTCTTTCTCGGTTACCAATATGTAGTTAAATATAAGTTTATAAAGATTATTAAAAAGATATATAGATATACAAGCAAATGTATGTATAGAAGGAGTTAATAATAGTAAAGAAATTGAAAGGAATTAATCTATATATATATGCAAAGAAGGGTAGAGGGGGGGGGGGATCATGTTAACAATTCAATCAACACACTGACAAATGTACCAGCACACCAGATACCCATCATGATAAACCCAGTGAGTCTGTCAAATTTCCAGTCACTCATTGGCACCCAAATTAAAATAAATAGCAAATTTATTATCACCCAAATACAACTCAAATACAAGCTGAGGTTTATTGTGACATCCACGTTGCCACCGATAATCAAACCATTGACACCGATACCCAAAAGCAAGTTCAACAGAGGACCGCCAAAGCATGCGGCAAGCGCCATCAATGGGTAGCCTAATTTAGCAATTATTATATTGGAAATCAAATCACCGGTGGAGTTTCCGATGGCAAAGATTGTCAATCCCAAGATGGCATCTGACAAATGGGTCAACACTGAAAAAAACTTTAAAACATTGATCAATTCTTCTGCAATCAATCCGATCCAGGAGATGGCAGCGATGAAGCCAATTGATGAGAGTAAAAGCTTAACCAATTTGGATTGGGAGGAAGAGGAAGAAGTCAAGGTGCAGTATGTTAAATATGTCAATGCGGACCCAATGATAAATGTTAGTAAATAGGTTGTTAGGTGGCGCTCTTCTATGAATGAATAGATAAACACAAATTGTGATAAAAACACTGAAGCTAGAAATCTCATCAACTGATTGAATCCAAATTTCAATTCGATGTTGTATTGATCAAATGTCACTAATGGCACTGTCACTTGTAGGATCGATTGAATAGGGAGTGTTAGTATTATAAATGCGTTTTTAAACACATTTGAATCTGAAGATGATTGGGGTGGTGGCATAGAGATATTACTTGATACTTCATCAGGGTTATCATTCTCATCATATTCATCGTTAAATACAGCAGCGTTGGGTTGTTGCCGTGGTTGTTCATTGTCTAGTAATCTGGATTCATACACCTGGGGGTCGTCATCGCTGTAACTGGATAGGTTTGACAACTTGATTTTCACAGTTTGCTTCTGTGTCAAACTGTTCAAGATAGAACCGAATTCAATATTATTCATAATCATTGGATTGAACGAGTATCTATCCTCAAATTCCAAATCACTTCCAGTTATGTTTAGCGTTGAATTATCATTGTACATGTTTCTGATTCGTTCATCTTCAACTATTGTTTTATGCTTTTTAAGGATTATCCACTGCCAAACAGACACCACCATCACATAGACTATGTACACTGTCACTAGAATGATCAATTTGGGCTTGGTTAAGTGGCCGTCCCTTAAGAATAGCATAGTAAGAAGCATCGATAGTAAGAAAAAGCACAAATCTCTGATATAAACAGCCTTGTCATTGGACATTAATAGTCTATAAGCATTAGCGTAATCATCATCGTGGTCGGCATCCTCAATATTACCATTAGCATCTGGGAGTGGTTTCTTCTCTGAGATCAAGCTAAATGGATGAACCACGGCGATTGTACCAATGATGAAACTTGTAATGAAGAAGGCCGCTCCTATCAATTCACCAACAGCTAAAGACGCATTGGATGTTTGAAAAGAACTATACGTGGACATGATATCTGGTGATCCGTTACCAAATGCCAACAATGTCAAACCTGAGATGTTTTCTGGGATGCAAAGGTAATTGGAGATCGCTGATAAGTTGGGACATAAAAACTCGCTAGCTGTGAGTCCCAACCATATGAACAAAAAGATCAAAATCGTGGTGATGATCGGTAAGATTATCAGTTTTTTCACAGTGTTGGAACTGGAGGAGCAGTAATATAACTTATAGTAATTGAGCACACCGATTTGGTTCTCTTGACACTTTGAAGAGACAAATCTACACTGATCTTTCACTGGAACTGCAGAGATATCCTCACATGACAGGTCGGACCAAATATCTTCATCATTCTTTGTTGGAGTGTAATATCCGTATTCGTCGTAGTAATCATCATCATCATCAATCTCATCAATTATATTATCTTCTCTTATATTATCGTTTGTAATGGATCTTTTGAATAGCCCTTTGTCGTTGTTAACATCATCCTTATCTATGAAAGTGGCGCAAGTAATTGTGAGACGAGATACCAGTGCCGACAGTAGAATCGATTGTAGTAGTTTCATTTTTTTCAGTCTATATATAGTAGCCCTATTGGTTTGGTCTGTTTTGTGTCTGATATATGATATATTGTATATACATGTATATATAGATAGATAGATAAAGTATTTCCTTCTTAAGATCTATGTTACACACACTCACACACGCCTGCACAGAACAGAATTAACTTTATCGGCCTATTCAGACTCAATCGGCCTTTACTCACCACCACCACCACAACGCCGATGCCGACTCGACTCGACTGACTACTCTGTCTCCAGGGGGGGGTGGGGGAGGGGAGACTGACAGAGGCACAGGCACAGGTGGCCCCTCTCTGAGGCTCTCAAGAATGTAATATGCGGGATGACGCGGGCGCAATTCTAATTACTGCTGTTTGAGCAAAATCAGAATGTCCGAATATAACAACTGATATTCTAAGTGCTATTACCTATTACCGCTACCATATATATATATAATAGCCGTTGTCTATTTGATATATTCCGATTGGAATTTATACCATTGACTTGATTTCAAATATTGAACGAATGGTCAAGGTACAATTCTTTTCCAATAATTGATTCTGTTTACAGTACTTTTAACTTCAAATGTAAGAGTTTCTATATATATGTATATATATATATCACCTATAGGTAAGACTATTCTGGTGGTGATGGTGATGGACTTAGAAAAAAAAAAGCGTCTTCAATCACTCCGAGATAACTTCAGGCAAAAATAAAAAAGGGGATTTATTTCTCTTTTTTACGGATCAGCAACTTTAAAAAAAAACCAGGAAAGAAGTGGATCGTGGAGAAACAGGATTTACTAATAATTAAATACTAATATATGTATATAATGTAATATATTCATGGAGAAGTTATACGAGATAATATTATACTGTATATATCGTATATAGTCAATAAAAGAAATTGACCCTCTATCTCTCCTTTTCATTTGATTTATTCTGTTCCATTTTCTTCTTGAAAACCAAAATTACAGATAACTCCATCATAGATATCATCAATCCTGTTATTGTATGGTTTACTAATACTGCAGCTAGCTAATACTATTACTATTACTATTACTATTATACACCCATATTTATGGAATCTCTACTTCCACAAAAAAAAAAGCAAAAGCAACAATATTCTAATATAGACCAGCATTACAACACACACATATAAGTACAGTTAGTTCTAAACTGATTTTGAATCAACTCAATTTCAAATCTTTCCTCCTCTCTTGGAAGAATAAAAAATCCAGCAATCCAGTTTTTAAAAACTTCACTTTCATGAAAAGTAAAGGCTACTCTCCATTATCTACAGAGATAACTTTAGGTAATAATACAAGTTCTTACATTAAAGAGCCTGCAATGAAAAAGATTGAAAAACTGCCCTTCACACAACTTCAGAGTATCGTTAAAAAGCAAAAGCTAACAACAGATTCCCTTGGTAATTTTGTAGAGACTGAAACCGGGAGAAGAATCCAACTCCACGGTGTTAACCTTGCAGCATCAGCAAAACTACCAACTAATCCTCCAACAACAACCCAACTTAGAGCAGATGAATGTGGGTTCTACGATGAAGGTGATCATGTCTCCTTCGTTGGAAGACCGTTCCCATTGGAAGATGCGTATGAACATTTCACAAGAATCAAGCTCTGGGGTCACAATGTGGTGAGATATGTGATCTCCTGGGAAGCCATTGAACATGAAGGTCCAGGCATCTACGATGTCGACTTCATTGAATACACAATTGAAATTTTGAAAATCATCAATAACATTGATGGTTTATACGTGATTCTTGATCCACATCAAGATGTCTGGTCTAGATTTACAGGTGGTTCGGGGGCTCCATTATGGACCTTATACGCTGCCGGTTTAGAACCAAGACATTTCCATGACACTGGAGCAGCAAATCTCCACTGTGAATGCGAAGACCCTGCCAAATGGACAAAGATGGTTTGGGCTACAAATTACTTCAAGCTTGCCTCTCAAACAATGTTTACAATGTTCTTCTCTGGTACAGTGTTCACTCCAAAAGCCATCATTGATGGCAAAAACATCCAAGATTATCTACAAGACCATTTTATAGATGCCATGGAGTTTCTATTGAAATCCATTAAAAACAATGCCCCCGAATTATTTGACACTACTATCATCGGTGTGGAGTCAATGAATGAGCCTAATTGGGGGTTGTATGGTTTACGTAACATGAACCATTTCCCTCCAGAACAAGAATTGAACCTAGACTCGTCTCCAAAGGCTATTCAAAGTATGAGATTGGGTATGGGTATCCCACAAGTGGTGGATTCATATCAACTGACGGTTTTTGGTCCTAGAAAGAAGGGTAATGTACTCGTTGATCCTAAGGGTGTCAAGGCCTGGATCGACAATGATTCCATGGATAAGCATTATGGGTTTAACAGAGATGAGAATTGGAAGCTAGGTGAATGTATCTTTGCACAGCATGGTGCTTGGGATGTGGCTACAGGTGAATTGCTGAAACCTGCATTCTTTGGACATGATCCAGTGACAGGTAAGAAATTAAGTACAAAGACTTTCATCAACACTCAATTTGTGGACTTTTGGGCAAAATATAAGAAAATGGTTAATAACGTTGACAGTGAGTTGTTCACCGTGATGCAACAGCCTGTCTTTGAGATTCCTCCAAATTTGAAAGGTACTGCGCTTGTTGACAAGAAAACTGTCTCTGCACAACATTACTACGATGGTATGTCATTGATGTTCAAGAGTTGGAATAGACTGTACAACGTTGACACATTGGGTATCATGCGTGGTAGATACCTTAATCCTATCTTAGGTCTTGTCTTAGGTGAACACAACATTAGAAAATCATTTAGAAGTCAACTGGGTGAAATGAAACGTGAATCTAATGAGAACCTGGGTGTCAATGTTCCAGTGATTATGACTGAGACTGGTATGCCATTTGACATGGATGACAAGAATGCATATCGTACTGGCGACTACACAGCACAGGAAAGTGCACATGATGCGCTCATGTTTGCCCTAGAGGGTAATGGATTAAACTTTACATACTGGTGTTATAACCCTGATAGCAATCATAAATGGGGTGATAATTGGAATTTAGAGGATTTCTCTCTTTTCTGTAAGGATGATAAACGTTTAAGCTCGGGTAAGCTGTCACAATCGACTAAGCATGGATCTTACATGGAATGGGCCACTCAATCATCTGCCTCTGCTAGTTCTAACTCTGAGGCTACTTCAAAGAAGGTTGAATTATTCGAGATTGGAGGGTCAAACAGTAAGAAGCCAGGAACAGCTGAGCATATACCATTAGATGATATGGATTTGGAAATGAAGGCTATCTCGATATTGGACGGTAGCAGAGTTCCAAGAATCATCACTAGACCATATCCAATAGCTATCAATGGTGTGCAACTCTTTTCTGAGTTTAAGATTTCAAAGGGGGTTTACACATTAATCATTGACACTAATGCTGCTGGTACCACTAGTCCAATTGCTCCAACTAGAATATTTTTACCAGAGTTGCAATTCCCATTACATGCATTTAAAGTTGAGGTTAGCACTGGATTTACAGAGTACAAGTATAATAAGTTTTTGCAAGTGTTGGAATGGAATCATGATGTTAACATCGGTCGTATTAAACTTAGAGTTATGCATCTATATCCGAAGAATGATACATCTTTTGCCAATTCTTTAAAATGCTTAGCCTGTGGATATTTGTGAATCATAATGATTTAAAAGACAGACATGGAATTTATTTTTTTGTCTGCAGGTTGTTCTCTCTCTTTCTCCGTGTTTGCAATATTGCTGTAACCGTTGTTGTTGACATTGTGTTTATTTTAATCAGATGGTCAATAGGAGCGGCATAATGAATGCATTGTGGTGTTTTTGCCTTAGAATTGTATCATAATTTTCTTATTATACATAATGTTCGGTAACTCAGTGGTGGTTGTTCGTTTTATTTTCTGTTTTCCCCCTTCTTCATTAGCTTTATTACTTTTTTTTTTTGTTTTTTTGTTGTTTGTTCTTGCTATAGCATCTATAGCATCATCTCGCCTTATATTTCTCTATTAGTTTTGTTTATTGCTGTTTCTCCTTTATTTTACTTTTTTTTATTTTGATCTTATTCTTCATATTTCTCATCATAGCTTTATTTATCATTTGTTGCTTTGGCTTTTTTTTTATCTTTTTTGGTCTATACATACATATATGTATATATATATATATATTTACATCAAATTCATTTCCGTCATATATAGAATGATGTCATACAAAATGATTCTATCGTATATTGTATATATAGAAAGAGAGAAAGAGTAGCTTAACTGGATTGAAAAAAAAAATGAAAAAATAAACCTAAAATAGAGAGAAAGAAAGACTAATGAATAATAAAATGTACAATTATGGGGGAGAGTGGGGGGCGTGATGGGGAATGGAATGGAGTGTAATAGAATGGTTTTTCCATTCATTTTCTTTTTTTTAATATTAATTTAATCAAACACACTCAAGTAAGCTTCAGCAACAAATCTAGCTCTTGCGTTTAAGAATAATTTCATTTCACTTATTTCCTTATCGACATCCTCCATGAATTCTATGATGAAATCAACCAACTTATTCTTCATCATGACTTCATTATGGTAGTTGGTCAATAAGAATGAGATATCATAACCTTCAATTGGCACTCTTCTTAAAATCAAGAAATTCTCGGCACGCTTGTTCAAGAATCTGGTAAATTTGTCAACTAAAATAGTTTCAATTTCATCACTTTGTTTGATCTTGATAGAGACTCTGACAGAGTTGATACTTGGTTCAATCAATATCTTTTCATTTTCATTTCTAGCTATTTGAATTGGGTTCAATAAAACCTCCTTACTCTTCTTGTTTTCAATCTCGGGATAGTTGTGTCTTTCAACAATCTGTGAGGGAAAGTTTGACAAGTTTAACGAGGAATTCAATGAGTGTCTAACTGCCGTCAAGTATGGTTTCAAGGATTGTGACTGTAAATATGTAGATTAGAGAAAAGAATTGGTTAGTAAAATGTCGTTCTGTTAACTCATTCATTGAAATCATCCCCCGAAAGGGTTCTGGCTAGGGTGTAATCCCAAAATTGCAGTCCTCCTGTTCCTCCATTGTATCCGGAACAAGGGTCAGTATTATCATCCTGGTTATAACATACCATTATATGTGGGTTGATTGAAGTGTAATTGACTGTCTAGTCTAATGTAATGATTAAGAACCAAAAAAAAATGGTAGGCAGGCACCATGTAAGCAATTGATCAGTATTAATTTATTTATAATTTTTGTACGTTCAACTTTCTTTTTTTTGAACAGCGTCATTTTCTCTCTCACCTTTTTTTGGTGGAGACGATTTTTTTTGCCTTTTCTGTGCCGCTTTTAAAGGCTGCGCAACAGGCACAGTTTGCACTGGAAAATTTGAAAAACTACTAACTACTATTCACTGGCCCTACTTGATTATGAGTGTTTTATAGAAAATATATATATAAGAGGTATCGTCATATCATTTCTATCAATTTAATTCATCCAATCATTATGAGTTGGGAAGAAGTCACTGATGAAGAAGGTAGAGTTTACTACTATAATTCTGTGACGCAGCAGACGCAATGGGAGAAACCCGATGATGATGTCAGTTCCAATGAGACACACCCTGATGCTGTTACTAATACCGAATCTGACAAGATTGATACTTTATTAGAGAGTTCAGATTGGACTAGATTCACCACAGATGAGGGTGACACGTATTACTATAACGAAAAAACTGAGGAATCAGCCTGGGAATTGCCCGAAGAGATACGAAAGAAATTAGAGTTGGAAGGTGTCACATTTGCCAATGATGACGAGGCTCCTAGCAAACATAATCAACAACAGCAACAGCAACAGGAACAACAGGAGTCAAATCTTGTAGGAGAGAAACAAATCTATCCTGGTAATTTAGTGGTGGCATTGAATGAACTTGTTGCAAAATCTAGTGGTACCAATGAATCAAATACTCTTTCTCAAACGATACGGGAAGCTGCAAAGAATAAACAGTCCCTGCAAAGACAACAAGAACAACCTTCTAAGGAACACCAAGATTCCTTTTTTGCTATGTTAAAGGAAGCTGATGTTGATTCAACATGGTCGTTTAATAAGGTGATGGAAACGTTTATAACAGATGAAAGATATTGGCTAATTCAGGACCCATTGCTTCGAAAGCAACTCTATGAAATTTATTTGATTCAAAAAACAGAAGAGGAATTCAAATTAATCAATAATTCCAAGGATGTCTACAGAACTACGTTTTTTGAAATCTTGCAGAAATTGAACGTTAAGTACTACACTAGATGGAGATCTTGTTCAAAGTTGATCATCGATGAACCCATTTATGCATTGATTTCAAATAAGTTGAAAAGGGAATTTTTCAATGAATACGTCAGCGATTTGAGAAAGAAACATGATGAAGAGGTGAAATCTGCTAAAAAGCAAGCATTAGATAAATTAAATGATGAATTGGTTACTAAAATTAAGATTGATTCCAAGGTTGATGAGTTCTTGACGATGTATGCGAACGGGGAAAATGGTTTGAACAAGCTGGATGTGCTTACTGTATTTGAAGCAATTATGAATAAAGTTGAGTCCGAGTTCAATAAGGAGTATCAAAGGAATCTGAAATTGAATTACAGAGAGGATAGAAAGATCAGAGATGAGTTCAAGTCACTTCTCTCGGAAACGTTTGCTGATAGAAAGGGGTTGGCGAATTTAAAATGGTTTGAATTCATTGAAAGTTTGAAGGATAATGAAAAATTTTTATCTCTCTGTGGTAGAAAAGGTTCTTCACCAATTGATTTCTATTGGGATTTATTGGATAGAGAGAACCAAATCTTGAAAGGTGAAAGGGATTTGATCAAGCAGATTTTGATCACAAACAATTTCAAAATTACTAAGGAAGATGGCACATCCAACTACAATGAATTCGTCACATTGATTGAAAATAGTAAGGATGTTGAAAAGTTGAATAAACATAACTTTGAACTGATTTACAAACGACTCCTTGAAGAAACTTCACCCTCTTCTGCTCCTAAGAAAAGAAAAGCCGAAGCTGATGCTGATGATGCTGATTCTTCTAAAAAGAGATTAAACACACTTGGATATGGATCTTTATAGTATTGTACCTTATATTTAGATATACTAGTATAGATAGATGTAAATGTAACTTTTAATCGATTCATTATATTGTATTATGTTATTTATGTTAAATACTTTTGATAAATACTAGGTAGTTAGCTATATATAACTAGCTAAATCATTCGTTACTCAAAAGAGATGAGATAGCCAAGAATGCAAGCATTGCATATTTGAAGTATTGATTTTCAGTAACCAAGATTGTCACATAACCAATCTTAGGTATATATCCCTTAACAGAACCAACGATATCCTTTTCTCTGTCCAAGTATTTTTGACCATAAGCGTACAACGCCAAATCATTGACATCGTTATTATCACCCTTCGTCAAAAGCAATTGTTTTTTGACAACCTTACCCTTCTTGTTTCCCTTCTTTCTTTCTTCCTTGGTTGGTCTTTCCTTTTCATAAACCTTGTGTTCTCTCAAAACTCTATGCACAATAGGTATACTTCTGTCTTCAATGTTGTAAACGACAATGTCACCGACATCAACGTACTGCTCTCTGTTCCAGAGGAACAAGATATCACCTCTTTGGAATGCAGGTTCCATGGAACCGGAAAGAACGACAACTAATGGAGAACTGGAGTTCGTTATCACACCAAGTAATTTCCAAAATATAAACGCTGATGAAAGAACCATCGCCATGGTAAGCGCCTGGTTCAATTGTGTAGTGATATTACGAACATTCATTGGTCTATATATCACTAATATTAATAATTTAACTATTCAATTAGTTAATGAAATCTATAATTGATATGTAGATACGTATAGTTGATGACGATCACTTAGTACAGATAGTAATATACATATATACTACCTATTCTAATTAAAAACACATCATTCTCTTTTCTGTCGTTCACATTCGTAATTCCATAATAAATTTATAGTGTAGAACGACGCGCGCGTTCTCACAATCAAAAACCACACCCAGACCAGAAAGAAGAAGTTTTGAAATATTCACACACACAATTGATATGATGTTTTTTGCCCTCTGTCCTCCCTTTTGTTCAATAAGCATATATATAGATCAGATAACAACCAATCATAGGATCAGAATGAGTACAAGGTATGTGATCTATTCTTTAACTTTGTTTTGCCGCATAATGTGGACCATCCTCTACTTCTAGGGGCTGCAACGTGTTTACATGAAATCCAAAACAAACAATCAGCCAGGCCATCAATCAATCAATCAATCAATACTAACAACCAACTATCATCCCACTAATATTGTTAATTACAGTCGACATTATTCAGCCAAAGCACATCAAAGAGATAATAGAAAGTCGTTGTTTGAGACTTCCACAACCAATGGACTCGGTGCTCCTCCAAGCAGTCTGATAAATTCTGGCAACGATGATTTCAAAAGATCATCTTCTCCATATGAAATCAATTCTTCTGCCAAAAAACAGCAGAAGGATTACAGTGCATCCATGATATCTCAGCTGGAATCCCAGAATGAGGAAACTGTGAATATTATGTCATTTAAGATCAACTCGTTGAAAAACCTTTCTGTGAAGATGGGTGATGAAATCAACAAATCTAAGGTTAATTTGTCCACATTGAACTCTGAATTTGATAAGGCTAGTGTGAAGATCAAAAACAACATGAACAAAATGTACATAATGGCTGAAAAGTCTGGTATTCCATTAAAGGTTTGGTTTGCATTCTTTGGTATCGTGTTTTTCCTATTCTTCTACGTTTGGTTATTTTAACCAATATGTTTATTCAAATAATATTGTTAATAATGCTCATAAATTATCTACACATTTTCATTTAATAATCTTTACTATATTTGTTTTGTTTTGACTAGACCATTTATTTATTTATAATTGTCGTTTTCCTTTTACCTTCTATATCTCTACATACCTAACATCCACACTAGTCATGGAAGATTCAAGAAAAGTATGATGATTTATCTGTTTTATTCTTAGCTCCACCTAAGTTCAAGAAGAAGTTGATGTTGAAATTGAACAAGTGTGACCCATTGGCTGTTTTGTCTGCTATGAAGATGGAAATGGTTATCAGTGCCCCCAGCTAGCGGTATAGTTGGTGATGTCATTTTTAAGGATAATGATTCTGTCGATGCTGATGACTTGTTGGTTAAGATTGTCAAGGAAGAAACTGAAGCTTCATTGGGTTTATTTATTTGGTTTTTCTTTATATATATATATATATATATATTCTTCATATATATTTAACATTGGCTAGTCTTGTTTTCTTTTGTCTATGAGTTCTATTTTTCGTTCAGGAAGTTCTATTGGTTATATATATGGAAAACAATATATGAGGTTAAGGTATACCAATCAGTAAATTGTAAAAGAGAATTAAACCCTGTAAAAGTATTATTGATATTAGTTGCAATTGGCTGGTCCACATCATTAATTATAAGTTATTAGAAAAACAACAAACTTTCCAATATTTTATTACTTTTATTGTTAACACTTTCTCCAATTCTTTGATTTTTCTAATAAGTTTTGATATTTTCCATTCAATGTATCGTATTCAACTAATTTAGATTTCCCGATCATTACCACCATCATTATCAATATAGATATCATCATCGCCGTTATGTTCTAATTTTTGATTTGAGGTAGATGAAGAAGAAGTTTATATCAAGTCATAGATATGTTTGTTCTGTGATATTGACTTGATCCAGAATTAGACGAGTTTATTGTTGTTTGGAAAGTTGGCAATTGTATTCTGACATGCTTTAATGATGTCGATGTCTTTGTGGTTGCTTACATCATCGATATCATTTCATACCTAATAAACTTGTTAAAATTTTACTCTTTTCTTTTATCATAAAAAAAATCATTTATTTTAGGTTAACAAAACTAAGTAGGCAAAAAGGGGGTAGGTAGGTAGGTAGGAAGGAAGGGGTAGTAAGAAAAAAAAACTAAGTAGAATAAGCATGCGATATACATAAACAAAAAAAAGTAACAAGAAAAACAACGTAAATAAGTGGGAAACAACAACAGAAAAGCCTAAAGAAGAGGATATTTATCCCTTCAAAGAAAAAATGACAAGAATATATGTTTGACCGGAAACAAATAAATGAGATAAGTGAAAAAGACTTGATGATGGTGATGATCGTTTAAGTTAGCTAAAATAATGAAAAAATGGAAAGGGGGTAAAGCAACATGATAACAAGAAAAAGAATAATAATAAAAAAAAAGGAGAAGAAAAACAAAACGCAAGTAAAAGGAAAACAGAATATCATTAAAAGGATAAATCATCAACCAAGGTGGTAGGTAATATTAAAAAGCAATAAAAGGCAATATATTCTTAATGTATACATTAGCACACAGTTTAATAACAGAATATAATCTAAGCTTGTTCCTCCTTGACTGCAACTTCAACATCAACGGCAGGTTCTCCGGATTCAATTGGAATTTCAGTCTCACCTTCAAGGGGTTCAACAACTTCTTCACCGTCTTCTAGCTCTTCACCTTCACCATCTTCTCTGGCGGAGTCTCTGGAGAAGCCACCTCTACCTCTACCTCTTCCTCCAAATCCTCTTCCTCTACCACCAAATCCTCTTCCTCTTCCTCTACCTCTGAAACCTCTGCCTCTACCTCTGAAACCTCTAGTTCTACCTAAACCTGGAACATTAGTTCTCTTCTGAGTGACAGTGACGGCTCTTCCCTTGCTTTCCTTGCCGTTCAATTCATCGACAGCCTTTTGGACAGATTCAATGTTTTCAAATTCAACATAGGCATAACCCTTTGGTCTACCATTGTATTTATTACAGAGAATGGTGACTCTGTTAACAACACCGACGGGGGAGAAGAACTCGTTTAATTCGGTAGGAGTGGTGGAAAATTCGACATTACCAACATAAACTGATCTGGAATCTATTTCTTGTTGGTTTTCAGGTTGATGTGGGGCCAACTGGATCTTTTCACCATCTTGTGGTGTAGCAACTTCAGCATCAATGTCTGTTGTTTCAGCAGCAATTGATGCAGTAGTAGTAGTATTAGTAGGAGTGGTGGTGGTGGTTGCGTCGATAACACCGCTTTCAGTAATAGGGATTTCTGTTTCAGACATTATTAATGTATGGAATTGTGTACTGCTAATTTAATTGTTATTTCTATTTGCAGGAGATAAATACTCTAGGAGGACCCTAATACTTCTCTTATTTTTTTTTCTAATTGATCTTTTAATACCTTTTATGGGGGCTTTTTTGTTGTTTTATTCTATTCTAAACCTCGTTCGTAAGAGAGAATAATTCTTGAAGTACACGCAATTGACTTTAGTGATAAACGGTAAAGTATGATATTCAATTGAATCTATGATATACTGTGTGCAGTGGATCCTGTTATTGAGTGTGTAGTGTACAATGGGTTTAGGAAATTCAACTAGTAAAGGGCGTAATAGTTAAAACCCATTCCATCAATTTGTTAATTTGGCCAATTTAAAAAAAAAAGTTGAACGAACATTGCTGTCATAAATACAGAACGTGTCAATAGCTCAAGAAAGTTTTTTTTTTTTTTTTATCTTTTTCTTAAAAAAAAATATGGTTTAATCCTATTACTTTTAACTAGAGGGTTTACTCTTTTTTTCGGAATAGTGTGATTCTAAACAACTCAAGAATAGATCAAAAATACATATTCATTTAATATATAATCATGGTTTCTGTTAGAAAGAGAAAGATGGCCAAGTCTTCGGTCAGAAAAAACACTAGAAAGAATAAGGACAAACAGAGACAGATGCACATTCTATCAAATCAAATTATAGCTGATAACTGGGATAAAAAGTTAACATTAAAGCAAAACTATGCCAAACTCGGGTTGAAACTAAGGCTGGGTACAGAGACTGGTGGTGAGGAGAAAAAACTTAAATTTTTCAAGCCTACAAATGACGATGACGATGAAGAGGATGATGATCCTGAAGATGACGATGACGATGAGACAGATCCATATGATCCGATGAATATTCCAAAGGGAATGGCCAAAATTATGAAAGATGATGAGGGTAAAGTGGTGAAGGTGGTTTATGGTTTGAAGGAGGGAACATCTAAATCAGGAAAGAATGCTAAGAAGAATGAAATTGAAGAAACAGTGGAGGTTAACACTGAAGTTGTTAAGCAATTGGAAGAATTGGCATCACAATCACATTTACATAAAAAGAAGCAGCATTTGAGTGCCAGGGAAGTTGAATGGTTGACTAAATTGGTCAACAAGTATGGTGATAATTATGAAAAGATGAAGTGGGATAAGAAACTCAACCCATTCCAACATAGTCCAGGTGAATTGAAAAAGAGAATATTCAAATTGAAACAGCAATTAGGGGAAACTGATAACTAAGGTACTTATATTACATAAAATAACTATATATAACTGCATAATATCATAATATCATAATAAATAAATCATAGATGTGTGTGTAAAGGGTAGAAGGCTTGTAAAAACATGATGGGGGGCATATACCGTCCCGTTAAAGGTCGATCGGCCACTCTTTTTTTTTTTAAGGAGTTCAAACGTCTTTTGTATTTGCTTTAAAAGTATTAACATACATGAGATACTCTTGAAAGAACATTCACAATGAAATCCAACATCATCATCATCATCATCATCATCATCATCATCATGATGGAAACTTGGATTAAGTCATTGAATGGTCATCCCAGCCATGCAATGGAGAATAACTTAAATGAGTTGATCACTAATTCAATTAATAAGGATCAGCAGTTATTTAACACATTTCAAAAGAACTTGAAGAAAGACTTGACGAACGTGAATGACTTGAAATCAACTTTAAATGATTTCCAATCGGAAATGGATGATAAGTTAAACGCTGCTTTAAAAGAAAGTGAGTGGTTGTCGTAGGTTCGATTTTGGAAAACGAAGCTACATATGCTATATGATATAATATGCTGAAGAGGTTCAACATATGTGGAAAACACATCTTCTTATATAATAGGAAAACCTGTCTATGTATATTGCGAAAAAACAATGTATATAAACTATATATATGTATGTGTATATATGATAAATTATGTACAAATTAATTGATCAATTAATTAAGAATAAATTAAATTATGTTTTATTTTTCATCTTCTCTCTAAAACCATCCAGTTTTCTTCTTGAGGGTTGTAGAGTCGGCACCGATACCGTACTTTCTCAGAGATCCCTTGATATCACCAAATTGTTCTCTGTTACCTTGGATTAAAATAGTTGGTTCAGAGGACGTTAGAATCTTTGTGGAAAGCTTGATCAAGTCATCCTTTGTGACATTGTCGATCTTGCTGCACATGTCAGTGATGTCCACTCTTTTGCCAAAGATTTGAATCTGTCTACCCATGTCTTCCAATTGAACCATTTTAGACTCCAAGTTCATAATCAACGAGGACTTCAATTGGTTCTTGGCTCTATTCACTTCATCATCTGTGAGTCCTCCCTTTCTTGGATTTGTATCCATTAGTAAACTCAATTCATATCCGAGCAATTCTCCGATAACCTTGTTTGCCTGTGGAATACAACTCAAACTTATACCAAACAATCCATCATCGGTGTAATTGTGAATGAAGGACTTGCATGACTCTATGAAACCGTATTGGTTTAGGATTCTTGTGTAAGCTCTGGAGTACATACCCTTACCTGGACCACCCGCACTGAATGATCCACCACCGCCGATCAACATCTGCAACACTGCCAACTTGTAAACATCATCGTCGAGTATTGATAAACCTTTGAAACCAACATAGATGTGATGGAACTCTTGGCCCAGGTATGCTAGTTCAGAGGAGATAGGCAATGAGAACTCACCGCCGGTGTACACAGATGGATCTCTAACAACTTCGTCTGCAGATGGTGTGAAGCCTTCAAAGTGTTTCAATGTCAATTCTTCGGCTTGTTCTAGTGGGATACCATTCATAGAGACAACCAACTTGTTTGGTTTGTAGAATAATTCCCTGTATTTCAATAACTTGGAACGTGTGATGTTTGGTAGTTCTTCAGCAGGACATAACAGTGGATTACCTAGGTTGGTGTGGTTGTATGCAACTTGTTGGAACAACTCAGGTAGAATGAGATCGGACTGTAGCCAAATCTCATTCAATTCATAGTTTGTATTGATTAAAACATCATTGATCTCCTCGTCTGTCAGCAGTGGTTTAGCGACTGTTTCTGATAGTAGCTTGTACATCTTCTCAATGTCATTGTTGAACACACTCGCTTGGTAAATCATTGATTCTCTGGATGAGGAGCACATAAAGTTACCACCCAAATGGTTTAAATTCTTTAGCATTGAGTTGAGATCAAAGCTTTCCGTTGATTTGAATGCCATTTTATCCATTATATGAGAGCAACCCGTTAAGTTGTATTTATTTTCGTATCTGGACCCACCATCAATGTACATACCGATTGCACTGAAGTATGATGGGGTTTCATCAACTATCAATTTTATACCATTTGACAACTGTTTAAGTTTGGTGGAACTTGACGGAGGAGAAGCCGTGGTGGCATATCTTCTCATTGCATTAATCATGATATATTGATTTTTATTTTATTTTTGGATATTATCAATGATAGAGGATAAAAACTGAAGAAAGTAGTAGTAGTAGTAAAGTGTTTGATCGTGATAATAGTAGTATTTTCAAAGCTAAAAAAAAATAGTATTTAATCTTTGCCATCTTTCACACAAATTTTTCAATTTTCATCAAAAATAGACGAGATTCGCGTCGATTGAAGATTGGTCGATCGGCGTAATTTTTGAAGTTTTTTTTTTTTTGTTTTTTTTGAGTTTGAAAAGGGCATTTCTTTTTTAACATTTTCTGTCATGATTTTGGCAATGTATAATGCCGATACTTTCTGTTCAAGATACTATTTCCTCATTAGGATGTGTATGACGGTGATACATCATTAAAATGATTCTTCCGTAGCATCTACAAGACAGAATAGGGCAGCCTTTAATTCATTTAGACAGACATCTCATATCTCATATATCAAATATATATGTATATATATATATATATATATATGATTACATTATATAATTGTATATATTAACAAAGTTTACTAATGGTGAGGTGAATGAGAAAAGAATTCCCAGATAGTAGGTGTATTAGCTAGCTAGCTAACTAGTAGGCTTATAAACGACTTAAACGAAGAAGGAAAAAAAAAATTAAAGCTGAAACTCAATTCTCATACGTAATTTACTAATTTTATATATATATGCAATTCTGTGTGATACTCTCATCGATATGACACTACTCATCGAACTATATATATATATATATATATATATAATAGATAGGAATGGCATACCAATTACCGATAAAATAAGTAAACAAACTAACTAGAAAGAAAGGAAGATACAAAGTACAATATTTTATATTTAAAAAACACGTTACCCACCAAAAAAAACAAAAAAAAAAAAACACGGTCGGTAATAAAGGACCGGAAATTACCTGGTGTATGCTACAAGTAAACAGATAACAGCGAAAAAAAAAAAAAGAGTGACACCAAAAAAAAAAAAAACGATGAAAATTTTTCTCCTACTATAATAATAATAATAATAATAATAATAATAATTATAGTACGTACTAGTAATTATAGTGAATTACAATGTATACGTACATTATACTAAAATTAAAAAAAAAAGCAAATAACAATCAAATAAACGTACCATATATAAATAAAATAAAACTAAATAAATAAATAATAAAGACTGGGTTTTTCTTGTGTTGTTTTTTTTTTTATTATTATTATATCGATCACATTACTTCTTTGCCTTCGTTATATTTATATATATTACCTATTCATTTCACATTCACTCTTTTTTCATTTTGATTTCATATCTATATCTCTCTGAATATCCAGTATCATAGCATCTATCAGAAGAATCATCAATCTTATCTATTTATTTTATCCATTAAATTTTTTTCTTTTTTTTTCTCATTCACTAACCCCGATTTACTATTGATCTGATCACTTTCTTCCAGATACATCATTCATATACACATACACACACACACACAACTTTATTCCAATTAAATGTCTAAGAATCTACCATTATTATCCAAGGCTCAGTTTTCGAAACACAAGACTGATAAATCATGTTATGTCAGTCTTTACAATAGAAAGATCTATAACGTTACTGAGTTTTTGGAAGAACACCCAGCCGGTGGTGAGTTGATCTTGGAATACGGTGGTAAGGATATCACTGAAATCCTTGCTGATCCAGTCTCCCATACCCACTCTGAAGCTTGTTACGAAATGTTAGATGATGGTATGTTGGTTGGCTACTTGGCGACGCCTGAAGAGGAGGAGGAGTTGCTTTCCAAACACCAGGACATGGAGGTTACCTTTGAATTCGATGGTACCAATGAAGGCATGAGAAACATGGATTTGACTGAGTTTGGTGAAATTCCAGATGATTTGAACCATATTAAAACTGACCACAAAGATGACTATGCCAAACACAAGTTTTTGGATTTGGATAAGCCATTAATTATGCAAGTTTTGAGAGGAAACTTCACCAAGGAATTTTACATTGATCAAATCCATAGACCAAGACATTATGGTAAGGGTTCTGCTCAACTATTCGGTAACTTTTTAGAACCATTGTCCTTGACCCCTTGGTATGTTGTTCCAACTATTTGGACCCCTTGTGCTTTGTACTTTTTGGTGAAGGCATTTTTGCACCAAAATCCATTCTTGACTGTGTTTTTATATGGTTTAGGTTTAGGTGTTTGGACATTGATTGAATACTGTCTTCACAGATTCATCTTCCATTTGGATGAAAAATTACCTGAACACAATGTCGCCTTCACTCTTCACTTTTTATTGCACGGTGTCCACCACTTTTTGCCAATGGATAGACTAAGATTGGTGATGCCTCCAACTTTGTTCTTGGTTCTTTGTACTCCATTCTATAAGTTGGTGTTTGCATTGTTGCCTTACTACTGGGCATGTGCCGGTTTCGCTGGTGGTTTCTCCGGTTACATCATGTACGATGTCACCCACTACATGTTACACCATGCTAAGTTACCTAAGTACTTCCAAGACTTGAAGACCTACCACTTGGAACACCACTACAAGAACTACCAACTTGGTTTCGGTGTCACCTCCAAGTTCTGGGATCGTGTTTTTGGTACCTACTTGAACCCAGATGATGTTTATCAAAAGCAAAACTAGTGTACACGCGCTTACCCCTCCGGTCCCTCATGTACCTGTCCCTCCGTCCCTCAATCCCTCAATCCCTCAATCCCTCAATTACTCAATCCCTCTTTCCTGACTATGACTTTTTAATCTTATGAACAGACAAATAATGTTGTTTCTTCCTTTCTCTTTTTTTTTTAATCAATCTATTATTAATATGGTGCTCTTTTTCTTTTCGTTTTATCATATACTAATATGTTTCCACTTTACTCAATTGCTTATACTTTTTTACCCCCGGTTTGCTCCATCTGTTCATATATAAATATATACAATCAAAATTCAAAAACAAAAAAATTATCCATTGGAATTCTACAACACCAAAAAAAAAGAAATATATAATTAATTGATATGTTTTTATTTTAATACATAATTCATTGTTTTTTTTTATTTCGTCTCCTTTCAATTTTTTGTTACTAATTTCTCCCATTCTTTTTTTATTTGGTTTGCATTTTCTTATTCTTTTCCTTTGTCAATTAATTAATCTCTCGTGTATGATTTTACCATTAATATGTCACCTGCTCCCATTTTTTTATTCTTTTACTATACCATATACTCCTATTATTTTATGCAGTAATTTGCCTCTGTGATATCCTTCTCCTTATCTATTTTTATTGCCTTTACTCTTATTATACTATTGAATTAATTCCTGTTTTTATATATCCCAATAATACAATCGTGTTTTTATTCTATCTTATCCTTGTTTGGTAGATTTCTCTTGAGTTTTCGTTATTCATTATTAATAACGCCAATGGATACTTCTATTGCTTCGGGAGCTTTATCTTTTAGTTTAACAACTCCAAATTTCTTTTTTCCTATATCTCACATAATTTATACATTATGAGCCATCTCTGGGCCCTCTCGTAACATCCAAACATGGATCCTATACATAAAGTGTATATATCCCCATAATATGATTCCATATTTATTACAGAATTACAATTAAAATATTGTACCCTCTTCAAATACTGTCATAATATGGAAAGGAAGAAAGTGAAGTTACAATTCGGTTAAGGAAAAAGCTGGAAATGTATAATATATAATGCAGATAGATTCAATTAAAACTTTTTAAAATAGCCATACTATCATCAAATGTTAAGTTACCCAGAGTGTCATTGTCATTATCATTATTATCATCCTCAGTGTTATCATGGTCAATGACATCTCTCATCTCTTCATCCAAAACAGTGTTGCTCTCTAAACATTTCAAAATGACCTGATATCCCCTTGGCTCACCAGAAACATAACAACACCAATCCTGATGTTCTTCAATCAAATCAATCTCTTCTAAATCTTCTTCTTCTTCATCGAATAAACAACACTCTTCCGCAATCCTCGAATGGGATGGAGTCGACGTCGAAGTGAAGAGTTGGGTGTTAGCAGCAGGAGGATATTGGCATGAACTTAGCTCCTCGATACCTTGAGTCATTGAAGTTGAGGCTGTCAATGAGTTTGCCGATTCACCTATCAAAATACGTCTTGTGCACTTGTCACATGTTAGCAGGTATAAGGATTTGTCGCCGAATTTTTGTTTCTTCAAGATCCAACCAAACAAATTGATCATCAGTATAGCTAAACTGATTCTTCCACCATCTTCACTGACTTTCGCCTGAATAGAACGAGAATACTCATTTAGAATCTTACTCATTTTCTTATACTCTGGTAAATAATCCAATTTTTTAAACTTCACAGATCCTCCTAGAACCAAAGTTGTGAATTCATTTAATATAACCAAATTTGAATTGAATGAGTTAATAATATCTTCAAGTTGACTCAACTTGAAATAGTACTCATCCCTCTTCATTATCTCAAAGTTTAACCCATTCTTAAATATGCAATTTGGGTAATGATCGTTAGTGAGTCTGTTGAAGTAACTTTCAATCAACATTCTTCTCACCGAGTTATTGTCACTGTTAGCGTTTCCCAATCCAAATCCCATGTATTCATCATCATCGTCATCTTCTTCATTGATCAACAAGCTTCCATATCCAATGGAGTATCCTTTAGCAATGTTACTTTGCTGTTGTGATATATCATTAAGTTTCACTAGTATGACAGCATTGCATGCAGAGCAATATATTTCATTTTTAACCTTGGAATGGCTTTTCCATCCCCTGATCGCTATTTCTAGTGGATTCAGTGAAAGCTTCGTCACAGAACCATTATCATTTCCAGAAACTGTAACAGTCACTGGTTCATCATCAATTGTCCATGTCAAAATATTGAATGATTGAATACGTTCATACAACTGATGCTTGTCAAAGGGGTTTATAATTTTCTTAGAGTTTGAATCTCTTGAAGAACTTCTAGAGCCTGTATTATTGGCTCCTGTGTGTTGCTTTCCTGTACCGCTACCATTATGAAGTTTTAAATTTTGAATCTTTTTAATCGTAGATGAGTATGCCTGATACTGCTGATGGTCAGAGTCATCGGATAAACGTCTCTTTGCAACGACAAATTTGGATGATATGGAAGAGTACGGCTTGTGATGATGATACGTCTGGTTATGATTTGGATGATGGTGGTGGTGGTTATGATGAATAATTGTATTATGGTTATGGCTATGAGATGTGTCTCGTATATGTGGTGATTGTGATAATGTCCTACTGTCACTGTCACTATCTGATGCTTCAGGTTGAAGTTTATCATTTCCATCGGGTGATATGCAGATTGAAGATAGCATATTCAATATAGCCTTAGCAGTAGGGGAGGCCGACATTGTTATTTCACCAACTAGAATTGTGCAGATGATGAAACCAGTATATATATTATATTATATTATATGTATATTTTGGATTGTAAAAATTAAAGAAAAAGGATTTACTATTATCTACTCTCTAACTAAACTAACCTTTTACTGTTAAAAAAAATGTCGCTTTTTTTTCATTTTTAGGAAAGCCGATCGATATTTAAACCACTAGAGATTTCTTTTTACCATAGATTGACCCTCTCATTTCCTTCCAATTGAACAGCTTATCGAATAGTATTATCTTATCAATATACCAAATGGGACCGATAATCTCCCATCATTAAGACTCTGGGGGAAGGAGGGCGAAAATCTGAGGATATTTGTATGTATGTTTTATAAATATGTAGCATAGATGCCCCCCATATAAAACTAATCAAAATTTAAGAGTAAAAAAAAAAATTTTAATCACATTTGATTTTTCAGAAAGATGTTGATAAGAAAGAAGGCATTTCAATTCCTTCTTCTCTCCCTTTTTTCCATCTGTTTCTTTCTCTCTCTCTGTGTTTAAATCAAATATCGACAAACTCCTCACATATAACTACGCACAAAAATGTCTGAATACAAGAACAAGTTCATAGAAGATGCCATGGAAATCAATGCTTTGAAGTTTGGTACTTTCACTTTGAAGTCCGGCAGAATTTCTCCATATTTTTTTAACATGGGTTTATTTTCAGATGCTAAGTCATTGTTAAACATTGCCACAGCATATGCTAAGTCTATCATTGCTGAAGGAATTGAATTTGACATTTTGTTTGGTCCGGCTTATAAGGGTATTCCATTAGCAGCCATCACTGTTGTCAAGTTATACGAACTAGGTGGTAAAAAATATTCCCATATTGGTTATTCATTCAACAGAAAGGAAAAGAAAAATCATGGTGAGGGTGGATCCATCGTTGGTTGTAGTTTGAAGGGTAAAAGGGTGTTGATCATTGATGATGTGATGACTGCTGGTACTGCCATCAACGAAGCCTTTCAAATCATCAAAGCCGAAGGTGGTGAATCAATTGGCTGTATCATTGCTTTAGACAGACAAGAAACAACCGCTGATTCTAACCAAAGTGCCACTACTGCTGTTTCCAAGAGATATGGTGTTCCTGTCTTCAGCATTATCAACTTTGATGATATTGTGGAAAGATTGGAGACAAAGTTGACTGAAGAACAACTAGGTGCCATCTTGGAATACAGAAAGAAATACGTTCCTTCTAACTAGAGTTGTCTTTACTAAACTATATCAAACAAAAAAAAAATTAGCAATTTGATTAAACTATAGATTACTCCTATAACTATTAACATTATTCTTATTACTCTTATTAATATTAAATTTTGAAGCTTTTTTTAATTATATATATATATATGAAAGAAGTAAAGTATATTAAATGGTTCCCGCAAATTACATTCTGATTCTTTGAATCTTAGGTTTACCAATCTTCTTTGGAGCAGAAGGTTTTGATTCTGCTTCATCGACATCTTCTTTAATGTAAACACTAGCTGTATCTGGATTTTTCATTGTGAATGCAGAGTGGAGAGGCACTATGGTGTTCATTTTGAATCCCTTGATCTTTGGCACGAGTTGTGGTTGATAGTCGTTGGACATTAACTCTGGTGGACCAGGGTATTTCTTGATATCGTACAATGATGTTTGGTGTTTTAGCAAGTATTCAGAAACCTTATTTAGCAGCTGTCTCTTAGAAACATTGGATTGGTCAGGCAAGTCATATCTGACCCTACCTGGGTTACCAAAATCTTGTGGATGGGTCTTTTCTGGCTCTATGATAACATCACGGATTCTTAGAAATCTCAAGGCATCAGCAATAGTGGCAGCTAGTGGATTTGCGATACATTTGTTCACAGGAAGTCTTCTTCCCTGTTTGATGGATCTGTTTTTATCAAAGTAACAAGGGTAGATTATATTAAGTTTCTTAAGTGCGGCCATCTCTTCAGCTGTTGGTTCTGGTATCTGTGACATCTCCTCAGGTGTTGGCATCTGAAAGTTGTTTGGCATATTTGCTGGCATCTTCATTCCCATGTTGGCCATCATTTCCTCCAATGGGTTCTTTGGCGCTCCAGCACTATCTTGTGATCTTTCGATCGTTGGCTTTGGTCTAGCTGGAGCAATTGGGGTCTTCAAGTCTGGATCGAATTCAGCTAAATCCATATCCATGTTATCGATATCATCGATATCCTCTATTTCCTCTAATGTAGGCATTTTGTTTTCGTTATTGAATATCTGTTGTTAATATATTTATATAGATAATATATTATCTATATACGATTTGATTTGATTTGGTGCAGGATTATTGTTGATATAAGTATAGAAAATAGGTATATACATTATAATAACAACTTATCTTTAATCTTTCAACGTTGAACAAATTTCGCTTTCAATTTTTTTTTTTTGGAGCTTTTTTTTTTCTTAATTATTTTTTCTTAATTATGTATGTGGTGACCCTATTCTTATATGATCTAATTGATCTTAAAGGGATACTTATAATAAATACAATAATATACATCCATTAACTTCCATCATGGCTGATTCTAGTGATGACATGATGGATACGATAATCTCCTCACCGATACATGGGTCAGAAGACGGACACATTGATGCTCAAAGAATGGATGAGTTCATTCCAATTCAGCCATTGTTTTATGCTGATGATTATAATAATGACAATGATGATGCTGCTATTGATGATGATGAGCAAGTGAGTAATGTATCATTGAACCAAATACAAGCAGTTGTTGATGACGATAATGGTAACAACAATCAAGGTGAGCAATATGAGACATGTGATGAGATGGACGAGGAGGTGGAAGGAAAAGAACCTCGCATAATAGAGCCATCATTGAATCATCCTAAAGTGGAGAGAACACGTGTGAGACGGAAAAGGCGAATATTTCAAAATCGAAAGACCCAAAATAAGAAGATGGGTAGGAAACTTTGGGAAAACAGAAAAGAATTAGAGGAGTTGAAGGTTATAAGAAGAGACGGTTCACAACTTCTTAGTTTTTTAGAGCAGGAGCATAGATTGGATTTAAGTGTTCATTTATACACGATTTACTTAATAAATGCTAATAGAGGATTTCAGTCTGACCTCATTACAAATCAATTACGAAGATTTGTGCATTGGCCATTGAGGAAGCATGATTCAGTGCCTCGTAAAAGCGGGCATGAGTACATTGATGAAACCTGTGTCTTACAGGAACGTGATCAGAAGTTAATGACTGTTAAACAGTACATGGATTTGGGTAAAGTTGAGGATCAGGGTAAGGGCAGACGCAAGCCAACATGGAAACAGTTGGAGTACAAAAAATCATTACCCTCGTACACCGCTGATGTTGAATTACGATCTGAGTTGAATGCTGTATTTGAAAGACAAGTGAACAAGCGGATCCATGAGGATGGATATCGCAATGGTATCGCCATGCAACCTATAATCGAACCACCCATTCGAATGGATTCTAGGTTGACAAGTATGCTCACTGACAAGTTAGATGGTGTCATTGATACCTTATTGAAGAATAGATTGAGACGGTTCAAGTCGAACACCTGTAGACAAGCAGACGATAACTGGTGCACTGTGTCGCTTTCTCTGGATGATGAGAATGTCAATGCAAAGTTGCAAAAGTTGTTCAAGTACAGTGGAAATATGATACCAACTTCAGACAATGGTGGTGGTGGTGTTTCAAAGAGGAGTACTACCACCACTCCTATTTCTGGTGAGGAGTTGTACAGACAGTTTACACAGAATGCGTTTTTCACCAAAAGGAAGATCAGTAACGAGTTAGATAATATAATGGATGCAGGTAACAATAGCAACAACAAAAAGACTCAATTCGATGCGTCAGTATTTACAATGCTACCTAGAGGATTGACTAAAAAAAACTCTAAACGATATTACCATTCAAAGAAGGATAAAAAGAAGAATTAGATTGGAGAAGAGAAGAGAAAGAAAAAGGAAAAAAGAAAAAGAATTCCGGAATCCTTCTAGAAAACTTTGGCGCGACGCAAAGAACGTTCTTTTCTCTCTTTTCTTTTTTTTTTGTTTTTGCAGCCACAACTTTTGACGAATTTTGCTTGTTTCTTTTTTCTTATCTTACTTTACTTGTACTTGATGTATTTTTAATAAATTATAATATTAATTTAGTATATTCTCATCGAATTATAATCGTTGAATATATATATTAATCTATATATATATATATCTTTCAATAGATATATAATATAATAATAATATAATACAATATATAACATATATATATAGATATAGTATTATATCAATTTAAGGCGTGTATTATCAATTTTCCATGCCCACGAACTCAAAGACGTTCCATTTGACGATATTGGGATGTTCAGGTGGTCCTCTCATAGGTAATACTTGTTCATTCTTATTGAAACCATCCTCGGTGGATTACTCTACATTACAATCTCAAAGCATACATGATTGCCTATTACTAATTGATGGTGGTGCAATACTAAGTTCCTTGCTCAAAATGTTTCAGAATAACCTTGGGTTTATCTCCTCCCTGTTAGATTTATACCCAGATTCATCGAATTTGCCTTGGAGTCATTACACAGACATTTCAAACATGTCGGTGTCCACTTTACCCTTATTATTGAATGATAATACCATTCGATCATTGCATTCATCTCCATTACAGTTGGCTCGGGAATTTTTGAAATTGATCAATTCAATATTAGTGTCGCATTGTCATCTAGACCATACCGCATCCATCATCCTTAATTCTCCTATATTTGAATCGACAAAATGTATATATGGTTCTAAGTTCACGTTGGATTCATTGAAGAGTAGTGCATTCAACAATCGTCTATGGCCAGACTTATCTTGCTTTTTCAAGTTTAATAATCTTTCTGAAAGTAGCGGCACTAGCAATATCAATAGCAATATTATTTCTATCAATAAATACTTCAATTGTGAAATGTTCAAAATTTCCCATGGTGAAATAACCACTTCTAAAACTAAATATGAATCATCTTGTTTTTTAATTGAAAACACAGAAACACAGAAATACATTGTCATATTTGGAGATTGTGAAAGTGATCAGGTCTCTAAACTCGATTACAACTTTGTAATCTGGTCCAAGATCTCACAGCTGCTCTTGGATGATCTTCTGAACACCATTGTCATTGAGTGTTCTACGGTGGATAAATCCCTGGATGAAAACTTATTCGGTCATATGACCCCATCGTTCTTAATCCATGAAATGTTAATACTTCGGAAATGTTGTATAGATACATTCTCCACGAAGAAATCTAAAAAAATCGAAACTGATCATGAATCAGAATACTATTCAAAGTTTAATAAACAGCCATTGGCAGGGTTGAATGTCATTGTCATACATGTCAAGGAATCATTCGATGGCCATGATCCAAGAAGGTTGATCTTGCAGGCCTTGAATCAACTCAATGATCAATATAATTTACAAATAAATTTCACTATTGCATTAACTGGTTTAACGTATGAAGTTTAACTATAAATACCACCTGTTTTCTCTCTCTTTTGTACCTTGTTCTTTCTTTCTCTTTTGTTGTAGATGTCTTTTTACTGTTTTTCTTATTCCTATTATGCTTCTTTTACCCCCGATTCAATTCTCTTCCTGTCCTTTTACAATATATGTTTTTTTTTTACTTATCATTATTTAATTACTTCAAAAATAGTTTATTTTTGTTAGGTCTTAACAGATTATATAAAGCTTATACAAGTTATGTAAAAAACAAAAAAAGGTATTATTAGTTGATCTGCGTTAAGTTCTATAGTTGTGGCATACCATAACCTCTGATATCTTGAGCAAATTTCCACTTCATATCTTCAACCTTGACGTCTTTGAAAAAGTCAATCTTCTTATCGGATTCACTAATAACAGCCATGGAATACTTGTCTAACGATCTTGCATCTCTATAGAATAAAATCTTCATACAGTCTTTAATAGCAGTGATTGCATCCTCCTTGCTTAGCTTCTTGACATCCTCTTCAGAGTCAACTTTTTGTCTTAATAAAGGTATAGCCAAATGAGCACCAAACCCAGTTGCTAAAGTTGGTGAGGAGAATGCAACACCTAGTAAATCAACATATTTCAAAAATGATTTTCCCTGGTCGTCAAATCCAGCAACTATACAGGCATTCCAAAGAGGATTCATCTTAGATCTTCTGTTATACAAAATTCTGGTTAAATACTCATGAACATGGTTTGCCTTCAAGGAGCTTGTGTTATCATCGGTATCATAGCTTTCATCAATTTCCAATTCCTCTAGGATACGGTCAATGGCTTGTAAATCAGAGATATCACCAGAAATACCAACTATTGTGTCAGAGCCAACTTTCAATAATCTTTCTAAATCGTCAATCTTCATCAATGAACCATATGAACCCATGTTATCCGCAGCAATCACAATACCATCATTGTATTTTATAGCTATAACAGAGGTACCTGTAAGCATTGGTTGTTGTGTGTGCATTTTTGGGAAATCAGAATGTTCTTTTGCTGATGAATGGTTGACATTCGTTGCATTGGCGATTTGATAGTTATATTGGCCATACGTTTCGGTAGATGGTCTACCCCAATGGAATGGATCGTGGTTCATCTTTTCTTTTCGTTACTTTTCCCTTTTTATTATTAGGTTTATGAGTGAAAATTAATTGGTTCTGGTTTCTAGTTTAGTTTAAAAAGAAAAGGTATTTGTTATCGATTATCTAGGTGGCGAAACTTCCCATATACACATATTACATAGAAAATAAATTTGAACGTCCTTAGGTAGATAATTAATCGGCGCGTCGATTGGTGAATTTCTACGGATCCGACTCCCGCACTAGCGCTGTTGCCTGTGTCTCTCCAGGTTTTAAAGAAATAGAAATAGAAATAGAAATGTATATATACTAGCAAGGACTTTAAAACGGTTTCAACTATCAATCCATTTACCATTCAGCCTATCAAATACAGGAAATTTATAACACAACTTCAAAAAATGAGAGCTACTCTATCTATGTTTGCTAAATATACCCCATTAATCAAGTTTGTTGGTGGTCCACATCCAGTTCCAAGTATGTATATATATATATAAACCTATTGTACTATATTACAGCTCTTAACTCTCAGTTATACTAACTTTTCCTCACTGAACTTTGCAATTCATTGACAAATATAGAGAGTATTGCTGGTCCTCCAAAGCCACATCCATGTGCCCCTGATAGTCTTCTTCCTTCCTCTGTTTCTGCTTCTGCCTCAGTCTCATCGTCATCGTCATCTGCAGCTCCAACTGGTGCATTTGAATCAAGAAATCAACTATCCAAGAGATTCAGATATATTCCATTAGAAGAAATTGAAATTGATAATGTCTTAACTGGTGGTGCCGAAGTTGTCTTCAAGCAGAAATAGTTTACTCGATTTTGTGGTGTTCATATTATCTATCTTTTTTTGATTTCGGTGTATTATGATTTATGATATATATTAAAAAGTGTTATTTTGGTTACTTTACTTAGATTAAGAATATCAATCGGTTTGATTATATTTGATTGTTTTCTTTTTTTTCTACCTCTCCCTTCATTCCTATGTTATTTATTATTACTTTTTTTTCTCGTTTGAAAGCTTACTGTAATGGAAACTAGGTAAATCTCGATGTGATAAAAGTATGTACTTAGTTCTGGGTAATGTTGTAAGTGATACAGAAAGTTCAATTTGATGGACAAACTTTGAATGATTTGGAAGGTAGAAAGTACCAGGATCATATATCAAAAAAAAAGTGTTCAAAATATTCATTGATTGGCAGTCGTTCTTGAAGTTGGATTAGATTTATATAGATTGTGCTTTATTGTTTGGAAGGGAGGATTACCTAGTTTCCATTACACTTAATGTATGTATATATATATTTATCTCATTTGCATTAAAAAATGCCAGTTATCTCTGGTTATCGAATTAAAAAATGTTATTAAAAATTAAAAAAAACAGCAAAATTGAAATAATAAATAATTAGTGATGATTACAATGTAGCTGTTATCTAACATATTTTAGTAGTCTAGAGTAATCCTCGTCTCTTGCCTTCTTCTTGCTTTCTTTTATATTATACATCATTTGTTGTAATAGAATTCCATAATTATCCACTCTCAAAGGATCTGGTTGAAAGTGTAAATTGAATTTCTCATGTAAAGCAAAATGATGCAAGCAATACAATGCATTCATTAAGACGTTATAGCCATTCATGTCTTTGACAATGATCTGAGCAGCATGAATCTTGCAAACAAATTTGTGACGTTCCCAACCATGGATCTCAATTAATTTCTTCACGGGAGTATATTTGATTATATCACGTTCATTTTTAATTGATCTGTCTGAAATTTCAATGACGTTCACTTTCGTTAAATTTTCATTATGCTCTGAGGTTCTGATATTGACTAAAAATACAATTCCATTCTCTAAAATCAAAGGAAATATCTCGTTTGGATGAGGTTCAGATAATATATCCTTGGCCTCATCGATATCAAACTCAAGTCTGCTTTTATTGATATATTCTGCGAATAAATGTTCACGAACAACTATAGGCCATTTTTTGTAATCAGGATCATCGTGTTTAACCTTTTCATTTGTGAGTTTATTATGTGCCAACGATTCAAGCATTTCTATAACTTCATCTATAACTTCTAAGTCGTCAGTAATGTCTTCTAAATCAGCCAATTGCTCAACAAAATGCTCAGCAACACTTTGTGGAAACAACTTATCTACTTCAGCTCGTGAAGTATCTTCCTTATTAGCGGTATTGGGACTTTTGGCTTCAGCTTGCAAAATCGGAGCAGATTGATGTTTTTTAACGGCATTTGAATTACTGTTTTCATCATGTTCTCTTTTATTAGGTGTCGGTTTCGTTCCATTTGCCTTTTCTATCATCTTATTCACTATCGTATCTCCAAGCACCTTTCTCGTAAATCCAAATCTATCAAAAGCCTTTATATCATCATAAAATTGGGTGATATTGAATTTTCTAGGAGTGAATGTAGGATCACAAAATGCCCTAGTTAATTGTTTCTGAGCTATAGCAAAACTATATACTATAGCCAGAACATTTATAGCATTAATGGGTGAAACAGGCTCAAACATGTGTGAAAATATTCTAGGTCTTTTCAAAGCAGACTTGTTGATTTTCTGCCCAAAGTGGATGATGAACTCTTCCATTTTAAAAGTTAATTTTATTGGAAACGCACCAACGCCAACTTCATAAGGCATCTCCTGATCACCGGTACAATTTATAAAGACAATTTTTTGATATTCATGAAAACCAATCGCTAGATGCCAATCCTGTGACCAAGTAAATGGGTGGAAAGAGATTTTTAAAGCGTGTTTCGGGCCATAACTTTTGGAGCTTCTGAACAATCCAAGCTCGCTAGTCTCTGGATCTTTAACAAATTTGTCCAGCACTAAATTAACATAATAATACATCATTTCTGGTGACCAGACCTTATTTCTGTGAGAATTATCGGATAATTTAACCCTAGACTTCATGTTGGTTGTCTTATGAGATATAACCTCATCCGGGGAAACAGAATCATGTTCCCTTGCAAGCAATCTAAAATATAAAAAGGGAGAAAAGGAGAGAGTTTAATATCAGTTAGTATGTTGTATAATTAAAACAATTTCAAGCCATTTAAACTTAATTCAACTGCAATTGGATTTTATTAGAAAGGGGATAAAATAAAATTCCAATTTGAGAATCTTGAAGTAAATAGTGAAAAATAAAAATTTAAAAATTTAAAAAAAAACACATCAAAAAAACACCAAAAACTTACAAGGAATCTGATATCTTATCTAGTAGCCGACTGTCTAAACCTTTAGTCATTTTACTTAGAATAATTTGGATGATAAATAGAAAAGTATTAATAAGATACAATTATAATATTTTAGTATTCGTATAATATATTTAAACTAGTTTAATGAGGTAAAAGTATAGTAAATAAGAAAAGTATTTCAAATAAATGAATTGAAACGAATTAATATTTCGATTTTTGAAGATGGACGCGCACAATGGCAGATAAAAATGGCAGATTTTCCTTGAAGTATAGCAACATAAACAGAATTGGGGATGCTTATCATTATGGTTAATCAACCAACCTGTACAACTTGAAGGAAATAACCATAATTCGTTGCTTCAGAATCAAATTTATTCAATAGAAATTCAAAATCCATTAAATACTATGGTTCCCTAAAGAGAAGTTGTATATCCTTTGAATTTAAATCAATCCCTTGTACTGCAATATCCCATCCCTTTTTTTTGGCATCTTCACTTCAAAGACCTGACAATTGTAATATGAACTGCTATCATTTATCATCCACTTTACAATGTATTTATCTATTACAGTATTGAAGTTTATTTAACTTGCTTAATTCTTTAATATGATTTCTGTTGTTCCTCTGTTCCCCCTTTATGACAGAAATATTAAACTTATAAAAAAGAAGTAACTTCAGAATCTATTGCAATACTGGTATCCGGTGTGAAAAATATGTATTAGTTAAAGTCTAATGAATTCCTATGTAAGTTATTTCCAACAGCTAGAATTCATTGAGCTTGAATTATGATAAAAGCTGCAAAGCAGGAACATATAACCAAGTAACAAACATCTTAAATATATTGTTTAGCTGAGGAATTAGTGGCGCTACGTTGGTGTTACCCAGAGCTCTTGTGCGTCTCTGAACACAAATACTATTTCCATACCAAATAGAACTATATCCTTTACTATTAATATGATTAACTGTGTATTGTGTGATATACCCCTTTTGCTGATATTGAAAAAAAAAATGTATGCATTGCATAGCAAATAAAAAACAATTTAAAAAAGAAGAGGTCGTACCCGGATTCGAACTGGGGTTGTTCGGATCAAAACCGAAAGTGATAACCACTACACTATACAACCAATAGTTGACAAAAAAAATTCGCTGTTATTTTTCTCAAAATAAAAATCTAAAAAAAGGTTGTTTTTTTCTTCAGTTTTACTTACATTCTACCTACATTGCGGAATATTATATGTGAGGACATGGGTCAAAATTAGAAAGTAAATCGTTAATATTAGTCTCTAGTTTTTATTTATATAGTTATATAATCTTCTAGTGTTGTAATATAATATATTTTGTCTATGGGAAAAAAAGGCAAAAGTGATAATGTTGGACCATCTGATCGATTCTTTTGGCCCTTATATGTTTGATTTTGATGGATTTTAATACAGAATAGAAGAATTTGAGTGTAAATTTACATATATATACGATAAGAAATATTCTTATTTTGCTGGAAAAAGCAATTTTTAGCTAAAAATTACAAAAAATGTCAAGAATAAAAGTTCCATTTTCCCAAAAACATACGATTTTGAAAATACTCAGAAATAATTTAGAAAAAAACTTTGACCATTTTAAATTAACAACTCCTTAAAACTTCCAATTAATAAAGCTAAATACCTGTACTTTTATACCTTATTAACTCATCAGATAGAAGAGAGGACAATTGAACCTTTTCTTACCATAGTTTTATGGGTGAACAGTCAATTTATTTCCTATCGATGGATTACATATATAAGCTGAACCTCCAGAGATATAATAACGGGTCCTTTTATTATTCCGAATAGGGTATACCCAATATACATAAAATAGAAAACAAAAACAGGGCATTATATATATATATATATACATCTATATCAAAATGTCTAAGTTGTTTATTATTCGTCTAAGGTAACGGTAGTCCATCTATCCAGCATTCCCTCCGCCCAACGAGTGAGTAACAACTCTTCAATATCGTCTCTTTTCTGATCACCAATATCTCGTTGTTCCTTTGCCTTGAATTCACCCAATTCCCTCTCCATTGACATATAATGTCTAGGTAACACCCTCTCTTTCAAATGCTGGTTATCTGATTTCATCACTTTTTTAATCACCAATTTGGAGAATTTGCCGAAAATTTCCTTGTACGCTGGATCAGAGTCTGTTATGAATGAACTCATTAATGTTGATTGGTAATTAGCAAGCCTATCATACTGAGAAGTTGTTAAATTGTATTTGCTTGATATTTTGTTAAATGATTGGTTCAATATGCTGTTAAAGTCCTTCCGTATCCTTTGAGAATCATCATCATAATTGTCAGTGGTACCATTTATTCCATTAGCCTTATTAGCATATTTTGTGGGTGACTGAGGAATCTTGGTGATTGTTCTCTGTTGTTCGTTATTGTAATCACGAATATTGGTGTTATCTATAGTTAATGTTCCTAAATCAAAAATATCCGATGCCTTATTATTTGAGCTCATGCTTCCGTTAGAAGAGCCATTTAACTTGTTTGAACCAGTTGATTGCAGTTCAGTAGGGATATATACTCTTTTGGTGATGGACCCTGTTTCAATGTCCCATCTGTGTTTTTTATCGATCAAATCAATTAAAATGGATCTCTCGAGTTTCGAGTACTTTTTGATAAACTTATGTTTCAACAAAGTCGCAGCCTTCGGTCTTTGCAATGGATCTTTGTTTAAACATTGGTTCACAAAATCATTAAATTCATCACTGAATCCACTTCCAAGTGTGGGAGGGGGGTCATCGGGAATCTTGAACAAAACGTCAAATGGGTGGAATTCACTCAGTGGTGGTTTACCATAAGCCATTTCAATTGCAGTAATTCCCAAGGACCATATATCTGCTGTGAAAGTATACTCTTTATGTTTCACAATCTCTGGGGGCATCCAGTATGGAGTTCCAACAAATGTATTTCTCTTTGATAAATTATTGGATAGTTGTGTAGCAACACCAAAATCAGCAATTTTGATATCACCAGATTTACTCATCAACACGTTAGCGGCTTTAATATCTCTATGGATTTTCCCAGTTTCATTTAAATATTTCAGAGCATGAAGAATATCATGCATTATTAAACCGATAACAGATTCACTGAAGGGTCCAGCAGCCAATAGCTCTGAACAAGAACCACCGCCTAGGTATTCCATTATAATCCATAGTTTTACACCTTTCAGGAAACAACCATAGTATTTCGTGATGAACTGGTTGTGGCATGTGGAGAGCATTTTGATTTCTTTCTGGATTTCATTGATTTCTTCGTTTGTCTCTAAATCAATTTGCTTTATGGCAACGTCTATTCTCGATATAGTATCAAACGCCCTATACACAACTCCAAATGCTCCTCTACCTAACTCCTCATAGAGTTCAAACTGATCCGCCGAATAGGACCTACTGTAATTGATTATCTTAATATTTGAAGGTGATGATGATTTTATTGGCATGACTGTTTAGAGTATCGTTTAAATGTCTATATGAATGTCTATATGTATATATGTGTATGTGTATGTGTGTAATCGTGTGAATGTGTTTATGTTTGGGTATATATATTTTAGCAATTAGAAAAGGTAAAGCAAATATGAGAAAGAGATCAAGTGTAATTGGATAAGGAATATAATGATTAATTAATACTGTAATATTGAAAACAGATATGTATATATGTATATATATATATAAACAAATTCAAGGAACTAAGTGTAAGAATGTGTCAAAATTGCATATTAATAAACACCGTTTCAGATGATCTAAATAAATGGTAAACAACTATATCTCTCGCGCGGCGCCGAAGAGTCGATCGACTCTAAAAAAGATTTGTAGATATTATTAAATTTATTAAATTTATCAATATATACTGATAAACCATAGTAGATCAGATTTAATGTTATTAGCTAAACCATTATTTTATAGGTTTAAAGCCATCTTATTTAACGGTGATATATTTCAAAGAAACTAAAAAACCGAAAACACAGGAATACAAAAACAAAATAAAAAAAAAGCATTGCGAATAAACCAATTTGAAAGTATGTTTACAAGCCGAAGATTTCTACATTGTTTGCCTTCATCATTGATGATAAGGAGTTTCAATATACGGCAAAATACTACAGGCAATGGATATCGTTTCATATCATCAACTATTCAATTAAATACAAACAATGGTAGTGACATTGGTGGAGTTGGTGCTGGTGCTATATCCAGCGAAGAATTTGACAACTTTATTTTGGAGAGAAATTTGTTGCCCAAATTAACGGCCACATCATTCACGATACCACATGCTAGCAAGGGCGGGAACACGAACTCGAAAAGTCGATCATTGCTGAAATGTATTAGGTTTGATAAAAATGGGAATTTCAAGATGATTGCGTCTGATATTCAGCGGACTCAGTTGATTTTAAAGCATGATTTACTGCCTAGAGATTTAAGAAAGATTGACAAGGGGTACGATGACATTGTTCCCTCGCTGCTTATTCGTGAGCATTCTATGTTATTGAACATGTTACATATTAAGGCATTGGTGAAGGCTGATTCTGTCATTTTGTTTAATTATGACAGTACATATTCGAATGAGAAGTTTATAAGAAGTTTATCTAACAGACTACGAAACAAGAATGAGAATGAGAAATTACCGTACGAAATTAGGGCATTGGAGGCGATGTTTGTCAATGTGATTGAGAATTTGAGTTCTGAGATGAAGGTGCAAGTTACAGTTGTTAATGGTATTTTGAAGGAGCTGGAGGATGACGTTGATTTGACTAAGTTGAAGTACTTGTTGTTGGTTTCGAAGAAGTTGTCTCAGTTTCAACAGAAGGCTACATTGATCAGGGATTTGATTGACGAGTTGTTGGACCAAGAAGATGAATTGATTGAATTGTATTTGACAGAGAAGAAGAACCAGATCGAAAGAAAAGAGCACGAGCATCAAGAGGTTGAGCTTTTGTTAGAGTCGTATTCATTGCATTGCGATTCCATTGTGCAAACCATTGAAAAGTCAGTGAACGATGTGAAGACTACCGAGGAGATTATCAATATTATTCTTGACTCGAATAGAAATGACTTGATGCTTTTAGGGTTGCGTATCTCAATTGGGTTATTGAGTTTTGGTAGTTTGTTGTTCATTGGCGCTGTGTATGGAATGAACTTGGAGAACTTTATCGAGGATAAGAATCATTGGTTTTGGATCATTGTTATTGGATCTTGTTTGAGCACTATGTTGATTATGAAGAAGGCCAGCAGTCGGTTAAACCAATTACAAAAAGTACAAGTTATCAAAAGATAAAACACTCGCACTGATCCTTCATGGATAACAACACTCAATGGATAAGACTGAGTCAGTTAAAAGACCGCCCAAGAAGATCTTTAAAAACTATGTGAACACAACAAAAACCAAGACTTGATTGGCAGAGAATCCTAAGGGAGAAAGGTATATCCTCAAATCATTAGTTCCGTAACTTGTAAGTTCTCACACAAATTGCTTGAGCAGAGAGTCGAGTCGATGCGACTATCATCCCTTGCTGAATTCTAATCTCCCCTATAAAGTTATCCATTATACGTTAAAGCTTACTTTTTTACCATCGCTACTTTCTTTTGGAAGACTAGGAATCCTAGAGGAGGATTCCATACTTTTTTTATATATGTTTATAACCTTTTTATCTAAGTACTTAATCACACTATTAGTCTTGTACACAG
>PPHW02000005.1:141902-238856 GCA_003705225.2 Ambrosiozyma vanderkliftii
AAAAAAAAAAAAAAACAAAAAAAAACTTAATTTTATTAGCGCGCGCGCACGCATCGCCATCCGACAGAGTATGGAGAACATCTCTTGGAAGTTGGTACCATGTTTCTTCATTTATTTATTTATATGTTCATATATTCATATACATATGTCTTGGAAGGAACACATGGGTGGTATATAATTCTTATTCTAGGTATTATAATATCAACAAATACAAATACAAATACAAATACAAGAGTGTGTTAAGTTTCAAAATAAATAAATATATACAATCACACGCACATCGCACTTCATTTATCTATAAATGAACCCTTAATTGATGTAATAACGATATATATCATATTATATATATATTTCTATGTAATGTAGTGTACTATACAACTATCTATATACTTGTAATAATGATAATGATATGATAATGATATCATATTTAACATAGCCATATATTAACTATAATTTATACTGTAATAAGTAACCTGACTTTTTTTTCTTAATAATTATTTTCTATTTACCGCTTATACCTGCAAAACCTTCTTTTCACACCCCTCCTCCCTCCCTCTCTTCCGGGCCAACAATCAAATCCGCCCGGTCTTGATTATAATCATCGCCGGACAGAACTAGCCCCTTATATAATATTTCATATCTATCGGTCTATTTGTCTATCTATAACCTATCCATAAATCTCAAGTGTGTGTGTGTGTGTGTATTTATATGTGGATAGAACATATTTTTACGATAACATATATCATATGTATGATATCGAGTAACAATTACTTGTTCTTTAGAGAATCTTTTCAACTTTCAAAACAGTGCACTTAACGGTTGTTAAACAATGTAAATGTAAACGTAAACGTAAATGTAAATGATAATATAATAGAAATAATAATAAGTACCACCATTCAATGGATCAATCGATCCAACCCATCGATTAATCAATCAATCGATCCATCATCCCTTACTCCTGCAAATCCTCCATCACCCCTCCCCCCCCGTGTGGATAAGGAAAAGATCGAATTGTTTTATGGCCGCACACACGCACACGCCCACAAGATTAGGGATTCATTATTTTTGATTGCTGCTAATTTATCCACATTTTTATACAATTACACTATACAATATAATATAATACAGTACATATCATGCTTGTGGGTTTTACATGCACGAGAAATATGCCACTCTTTCGATTCAATCGATCGATTGATTGATTGATGATTTCTGTTCTATCAAATGATGGATTTCATATATATATATGTAAGTATTTCATGTTAGTAAATAGTATCTCCTATACTCTATCATTTTTTTTTGCTCTCTTTAAGAAACAGCCATACGATACATACATATATATATATTATAACAATAACCCCTTGGGTATAATTTTCCATTTGTATATGCATTATCCAAATAATAATAATCATATAACATCCAATTGAATTGATTAAAGTCGATTTATATTTCAATTCATATATTTTGCACACATACTCTAAAACTACATACATACCCTTTCAAAATTTACACTCCCCCATCCCATTAATACAACAAATGGCATCGACTACAGTGAATAGTAGTAATACCAGCGGCAGCATCAAGGACCCTTCATTGACCATTCACCCCCCTACCGCCAGTACTCGTGTTCGTGCTAGTAGTACTGGTTCTCATCCTTTACAACAGAATCATCATCCTCATCGTCTCCGTTCTTCAGAGGGTCCAACTTCAACACCACTTCAACCATTGACTCCCCTACCAACATTATCAACTAAAACACCAAAGAAACTCTTCCTATCAATAAAATCACATCTCCAAAGCAGCACAAGATCAAGATCATCATCAAGAAGCCGCCCCCGTAGCGTCAGTCTCTCCAGTAATCCCAACATCATCTTCAACAATAACAACTCCAAAAATACAACAACCACCGCCGGTGACACCGCTGCCATCGCCGCAAATGATACTAAAGCGGTTAACATCACTCCAACTAAGGATGATTATTTCACCCATCATAACCAACAGTCAACTACTCCTTCCTCAATGGCAACATCCCATTCAACATCTCCCCCATCTATGAGAAAACAGCAATTATCTCATATGAAAAATGTCAAATCATGTCTTTCGATAGATACAATGCAAGAACAGCATGCGACATCATCGACATCGGCATCATCATCGGGTGCACAAACACCAGCATCATCGTCAAGTCGAATCCCACACCCACATTTATATTCTTCTACAGAGACCAAGACCTTGTCATCAGTCCACTCAGCATCATCTCCCCAATTGAATCGATTAGCATCATTAAAGAGATCACCGAACAGTATAAGACGTGCCCCTAATGGAAACCCCGTTATCACTGGTACCGCAACCAACAATGGCACCACCACTACCACCAGAATAGAGTACAACCCTTATGGTATCTTTAATAAATCAAATATCCTTGATTCAAGACAGTTGTTCCATATGGGCGATCAAAGACAAGAAGAAGATAATACGTTACCATACCCAACTGCCGACCCCAACACACATCTGCCACCTATCTTGCAGGAGCCAATCCAATCACTAAATGACAAATATGATGTGTTTGTGGATAACCACATGGACTTTATCGGTTCCGGTGGGGCCTCCTCCGTGAAGAAGGTGTATCTGAAAACTAACAAGAAATGTGTCTTTGCGCTGAAGAAATTTATTGTGTTTAGACAAGAACATGCAGAAACATATTACAGAAGGGTCATTGAGGAATATATCATCACGAAAAATATGAGACACTTGCATACGGTGAAATCATATGAATTGGTTAAGTTACCCCTAGAATTGCAGAGATTATGGGGAATGGTGATGGAACTTTATCCAACAGACTTGCTATCTGTGATTAAAAAGAGATCATGGCTAACTACCCCCGTCGAGGAGAAAATGTGTTTCTTTAAGCAAGTGGCACTCGGGTTGAAATACATTCATGAATTGGACATTGTGTACCAAGATTTAAAACCAGAGAACATTTTGGTCACTGCGTCTGGTATTTTGAAAATCACAGACTTTGGTTGTTGTTCGTTTGGACACGAGATACACGGCGACTTTAAATCTCCTATCAAACTTCAAAACAAAGTGTTAGGAACACCACCATACCAACCACCAGAAGTGGCATGCATGAAGAATGTCCCATTGAATGAAAGATCCTTTTATGACCCATTTAAATTTGATTACTGGTCCTTGGGTATGCTGCTATTTGCATTGATTTGGGGGAAAACTCCCTTCGCAGAGGCTAAACATTCTGATCTGAATTACCTCCAATATGAGACTGAACACCGTTTGTTCTGTGATATGTTTCCAAGTTTTGTCCATTACAGCAACAGTAGTAATAACAACAACAATGACATCGGTGCTGCTGCAGGGGGTGCCGGTGGCGGAAGCAATAATAATACCAGTGGTGGTATTATAAGCCGTCATTTTGCTAAAAAGTATCCTACTGCAGGAATATTTGCTCAGGGTTTTCCCAATGGAAATTTGACCAGATTTGCATGGAGACTATGCCAACCTAATCCTAAGTCAAGAATGAGATTGAGAGACTTGTTTGATGACGAATATTTCCAAAACAGCAAGATGTGCATCAATGAAAGTCAATATCAATGCAACTTCCTTCATCACAAGTCTTGTGAGAATAACGTTTACGAGGTTTCATATGGTGAAACTGACATTGAATTGATAGAAATCAGTAAAGCTAAAAAGACTGGTGCGATGTCATCAAGCTATAGCGTCTCTGCACTAAGTGGGCTAGTGGCTAGAACCAGATCTATCCATAGACAAGCATCTAGTTCCCTACTCAGTTTGAACAAATTTTCCTCAACATCAACAGCATCATCGTCACAATCATTGTTGGGGGAAAATCCTCCACAGCACCAATTGTATCATTCATTGATCGATAAGGTCATCCCACCTGATGACACAAAGATAGCCAAACATCAATCTTCTATTGCGGATGCACATAACTCCTTGGACGATTCAACTTCATCTAGTTTGTTGTCATCTTCAGATAACAAACCAGCACCACCATCACCACAACCACTGTCACCATCACAACAATTTCAACATCGTAATTCTTGTTCTTCAAATTGTTCAAGCAATTCTAATTCTACCTCAAGTTCAAGATCAAGATCAATTTCCAACAGCGAAGATGTAAATGAAGTCCGTAAGAAATTAGAGACATTAGGTGAATCAGAAGAAGAGGAAGAAGAAGGGGATGAAGAGGGTTTGAATTTAGAAGAAGAAGATGAAGACGACGATGATGATGATGACGATGAGCATGTGCTAGAGATCGTTGTCAAGAGTCCAGTGTCCAGTGATGTTATGTCTAATATCTCTTCGATAGAGAATACCATAGATACTACAAATACGTTAATCAGCACTGTTGAAGGACAAAAAAACAAAAAAACCGATACTATGATTGATGGTGTTGGTAACGACAAAGACAACAACGATGACAGAGGAGGAAAATCATCGTTATCTGTTAAATTTGCTTCCAAAAATGATACCAAGATTATATCTGCCAACAATTCCTCACTATCCTCAACGTCATTTATTAGAGTTAAGAGTGATGAAAATGAACAGGAGTCATTATTAGAAGATGATGACGATGACGATGACGACGATGATGATAACGATGATCAAGTATCTGAAGAAAAGGATAACAACCTCGAAGGTATCCACTCATTCGTCAATTACGAAGGTAATTTAGTCAATTTTGAGTTCACTGAAGAAGACTACGACACTAAGCGTGAAGCAACTGAGTATATGATTGTCCCAATACGTGAGGTTGAAAAGAGTTTGTCATTTGATATTGTTGCCCATAAGCATGCTTCATATGTTTGAATTAACTTATTTTTTGTTGTTTTTTTGTTGCCCTTTCTTTTGACTGTCTCCTTCTTTTATTTTATGTTATTTATTTTATTTTCTATTATTTTTTTTGCTAAATACTTACCTTAATAATGATTACAGAACGTATCTAATTGAATCATATTATATATCCCTTTTTGATCCCCCCCTCTCCTTTTTTTTTAACAGTGGATGGAAAAAGAAACATCCTTGCACCACAAGAAATAAAGTTGGACGAGTCCAGTCGGAGGAAGAAATATTTTAAACGATAATATAACCTTCATAAGAGATGGTACCTGGTTATAACATAAATATCTATATATATATATATATTATATATATATATATATTATATATACTATCACCCTATCTTAATTAAAACAGATAATACAAAGTATTTTGTATTTGATATCATATTCCTTAATTTTGAAGTGTTCTCTTTTTATTTTCCTTCGGAAACATAACAAACACTTTTGACTCAGAAATATAATTTTCATTCGTTTTTCTCAAGTCTAACAAACATAACTACACACCGATTTTCAATCTACATTTTGTATGTTGAAGATTAGCTTTATTTGAAAACAGTATAACATAATATTGATTACATTCCTTAGTGAACTTCAGGCAAAAAAAAATTAAAACTTCACACAAATATTACTCACGATGGATCTTCGGAATTTAATATCGTCGAATGATGATAGCACTAATACGAAAAATGATACTAAACCTCCAGTTGAGCCAAAGACAGCAATGCCAGCTCCAATAAATCCCCCTGTAACCCATGTTCCACAAACACCACAACCGAGACTTTCAATACACAATTTGATGAACGATGACTATGCTGTTCCTACCCCCGCCCCATCTTCAACACCACCACCAGCACCACTACCACCTGTTAAAGGATTAGCACCAGTACCAGTACCAGTAGCAACACCAGCACCAGCACCAGCACCAGCACCAGCACCAGTGACAATAACAGCTCAGATTCCTATTGCTCAACCACCTTCCACATTACCATTACCTCCTTTACCCCAAACTCAACCAGGTCAACCTCTTCCTCACAGTTCTATACCTACTACAACCTACACCAACGGCGGTGTTAGTGACCGAGGAGGATCAGTGTTGAACCCAATCAGCTCATCCAATGTGTCTAGTCCAACTACAGGTAGAACCCCTCATTATTTATCGGATGTCGAGTCAAAACAAAGAAACAGTATAACCAATTTAACGAACGATGAAGACATTGATATTTCTGGCAACAGAACACCAAATTTAACAAGAAAGACATCTTCTGTTACATTAAGTGAATTTGGATCTCCTTCATTAACCTCCAGGGCATCAGCATCTGGTGCCGGTGCCGGTACCGGCACCAATGGTAATGGAAATGGCACCTCTACCACTGCAACTCCTCCTACAGCTCTTTCAAAGGCCAAGAGAACATCATCAGCCACTTTACATGATCAAATTAAAGCGTTGGAGGAATTAGAGGAGGAGAAAAAGAAAAAGTCTAATGCAAATAAACCAAGACGATACAAGGAGAGACCTACCTGGGCAAAGGATTACATACCAAAGGTGAGGAAACATAATAAGGCAAATGGTGGTGGTGCCGAAGGTGGATCCATCAGAAATGACACCAAATTGTCTATCCCTTCAATTACTGGATCCATTCCTCGTAATGACTTCAATAAGGTCATTACCGAATGGATCTGGGCAAATATAGAGGGTGTTAAGCAGGATTATATGGATGTGCCTAATGTTGAGAATTACATTGAACTTGAATTAAAGGCTGGCCAGGTGTGGGATAAGGTTAAGGATAAGAGATTACAACTTCCTGTCAACACAGAGACTATCCTATCAGTTGATTTCTTCCATCAAGATTGTTTCTTCAAAACTGGTATTCCATTACAACAGTACCATGATATCAAGGGTTATTTGAACAAGCTATCCCAGGATAAGTTAGCAGCAACTGGTTCTGCACTAAAGGGTAAAAATGACGACAAGAATGGTAACAAGTTTGTCATTGAAACGTCTCATGTCACTGATTTAATTGCGAGTGAGAAGAAGAGAAACGATAAGCCAATCACAGGCAGGGTGTCATTGGATGTTAAAACAAAGAGAAAGATGTCCAGTATCCAAAAGCAAAGAGTTGCTGATTTGATTCTTTTCTTGCCCAATACGTTGTATGATCTAAGATTATCCATGTCATTGGAATTGCCATATGAATTGAACGACTCTGCTTACGAACACTTTAAAACCAAGGTTAAACTGGAGAGAGAAAAGGAAAGAATCAGTTTCATTCATCAATCCACCTTCACTAGAATTGATTTGACAAAGGTGAAGGAAAACAAGGCTGCCAAATACGAGTTAGAGTTGGAGTTGAACACCAATGAGTTACTGAGAAGTATGAAAGGTGTCATGGATGATCCATTGTATTATATTGATCTCATTCAAGCGTTTTTGGATAATGGAAGAATCATCTCCAGGCAATTAAGTGTCCACTACTAGTGTATATGTACTTGTGTGTAATATAATTTTAAGATAATATAATATAACTTTTATAAGACATTCAATCATAGAAAGAGTTGCACGCGTTGGTTAATTCTTTCTTTTTTTTTGCTCATTTTTTTTTTTCTCGACCATTTCAATGCATCTTTTCCAAAAACTCATCCATCAAAAATGTCAACACACATTGTTTTACTATATGCATAAGCTATATATAGATAGATAGATGTGGTGGTTTTTATCTTGGGTTTTAATAGTCTAAATCTGTTTCTTCTTCTCTTGAATCACTCCTAATTCTAATTTACATTATCAATTTGTGGGTTTACCATGTCTACTGATTCATTATTGATATACTTCTTTTCCATAGTATTGATCATAGTGGTCCTTGTATGTGTATATTTATTTTCCCTTTTTTTTTGGTTTTCCATTTCACATTCTGATATGAAATCCAATATATATATATATATACTAACTGTATGTCCACAATCCCTGAAAACAATAGATATACTCTACCATCTGGCTGTTTTCACATCATCCAAGAAAACCATATCCATCTGAGTTGAAATACATTACGAATGACAATCTGAAATCACCAAAACTATACGATCTACCACCGGCCAATTCTCCCTCTCAAGATGGCATTGAATTATCATTGGTTGTTCCATGTTACAATGAGACAGCTAGATTACGCACAATGTTAATTGAGGCGATAGATTATCTCTCAATAACATACATGAACAAGTTTGAAATCTTGCTTGTTGACGATGGGTCCTCTGATGGTACTGCGGAGTATGCATTGAAGTTGGCGGATAATGAATTTGAATTGCCACCTGGGCAATTGAGAGTTGTGAAATTTGTCAAGAATAGAGGTAAAGGTGGTGCCGTGACACATGGGATTCAATTTATCAGAGGAAAGTATGGTATCTTTGCCGATGCCGATGGTGCTTCTAAATTCAGTGATTTGGCCAAACTGATTGTGTCTATACAAAAATTGGATCACAACAAACCAGAGTCACAACCTGCTATTGCCATTGGTTCCAGAGCACACATGGTGAATACAGATGCAGTTGTCAAAAGATCATTTATTAGAAACTTTTTGATGTATTCATTACATGCATTGGTTTATGTGTTCGGTATCAGAACTATTAAGGACACACAATGTGGGTTCAAGTTGTTCAATAAGGCATCCATAAACTTGATCTTTCCGAAAATGCACACTGAGGGATGGATCTTTGATGTGGAAATTTTGATATTGGCCATAAGACAGAGAATACCAATCGATGAAATTGCCATTAATTGGCATGAAGTTGATGGCTCAAAGATGGTTTTAGCTAGGGATTCCGTTAACATGGCTATCGATTTAGTTGTCACTAGAATGGCTTACATTTTAGGTATTTACAGTGATAAAAGTAAAAAGAAACTGGAATAGGGTATATAATCAGCTAATTTATTAATCTATATAGTTGTATTTATAAATTTGTATACACGTCTTTTTTGCTATCTACCCCTTGGAAGTGTATAAAACTTATATCTATATTATTAACCATGCTTTCATCTCTTACGCTATAACATCTTAGTATAGCGAAGGGATCTGTATAAATTACCATGCCGTTACTTGGGGTGGTGGTAAATGTTATTATTTTCAGCTTATAGGAACTGAATAAAATCCTGGTATAAAATCTATTATATCATTAACTTCAGTTATTATTCTAGATAGTACAGAATAGAGAATTCAAGTTCCTAGTCATTTTGAAAAGTTAGGCTACCGCAGACATGGTATCAGGGTTGTGTCTTAATATTACGTAAGTAGTCAAGCAATCAGATATATATAGAGCGAAAAAGAAATAAATGGTACTTATATGTATAGTTAGTTGCAATTATAACTACAGATGCCTTTATTGATATCCCTCCACTTTTCCATGTTTCTATGACAACACCTAGATATATATTTAAGAATGGACTAAGAATAGTTCCACCATACTACAATACAAATACCACTACTGTGAAGGGTCGATGGTTCGAGAAAACGGTATTGCAAGTGTTTTGCGACGAGTTTAGAGATTTTGATGAACCACATTATATAAATAAGATCCAAAATGAAGAAGTCATGGTACTTCGAAACCAAAAGGGATGCAAGGATAGGTTAGAGATCAAGGGAAATGAATTATTTGATTTACTTTTGAAATCTGGCGATTTGATAGTTCATAATGTGCATAAACATGAACGGTCGGTGATTGGTTCCAAGATTGATATAATTTACCAGGATGAGAACTTACTTGTGATTAATAAACCATCGGGAATACCTATTCATCCTGTCCAGAACTATTATTACAATTCAATAACAGAGATTTTGAAACATGATCTGAATATAAATGTCATACACCCATGCCATAGATTGGATAAATTAACAAGCGGAGTGTCAATTTTGTCGAAGAATTTTAAATATGCATCCAAGATCCAATTACAAATTCAAGATAAGTATGTGTCAAAGGAATATGTAGCCAGGGTCGATGGTATATTCCCATCCAATATTAAAGAATGTATTGATGATATAGTTGTTGTTGATCCTAAAAAGAGATTCCAAGATGGTGTTGTTCGGAAAACGGCACGAACCATGTTCGAAGTTGTCAAAACAAGTCCACACTTGAATCAAAGTATAGTGAAGTGCAAACCATTAACGGGAAGAACTCATCAAATCAGAATACATTTGAGAAATCTTGGGTTTCCAATTGTGAATGATCCTTTGTACAATGCAAGAACTGGAGGAATTTATGCAGACACAAACACACTTGATCTTTGCTCTAAAGCTGATTTTTCGCAATTAGAAGAGAGAAATGAAAATAAAAGAAGCCTATTGAAAACAGGCATGGAATGTGATGAGTGTGGAGTTTCCTTGTATTCTGACCCAATTCCAGAGGAACTAGTATTGTATCTACACGCTTACAGGTATGCTACCACTGAAGAAAATGGCAGCTGCAATGAGTGGTGCTACACCACAGAGTATCCAGATTGGACTAATATATAGTTAATTTTATGTTTTGTTTAGCATGTAATCTATATAGAAAAAAAAAAGAATATTATCAATTAACCAATTGCTGTTGCTATTTCCGTTTTGTAAATACAGGTGAAATCTTTGGCTGCTTTGCTTTACGACAAATCAAAGCCACCTTATCCCAATTGATCTTTTTATTGTCAGCATTAGCTTGCTTCAATAAATCATTTTTATTTAATTTACCGATTCGAAGTAACGCTCTTTTCAAGTGGTTTCTAAAGTCATCCATCTCCGGATCCGTTATTGGAATGACACTAGTGCTGAATTTAAAGAGTCCGTTCCAACGTTCTGCATACCCTGGGATACTGATATATGCTTCGAAGAACTCCTTTTTAAAGAATGTTTTGGCCTTATTCCGCCTCACTATGGATTTGAACACATAACATTGATTTTGCCAACTGGAAGGGACTTCCTTCTGCCTGAAGGAGGAAAGGTTTAGCATCGCATTATTATTAGCCACCACCATAACAGCAGGCTTGGACTTTCTAATCTTCCCGAGGAAATGACTATCATCCCAATATTGTACGGTAAAATATTTGCAACTGTACAAGGCTCTCTGTCTTGCAGCCTCCACTGTCATCGCCAATTCAAATAGAGCGTCATTGACACCTTTCAACCGAGTGTAGTTTTCAGCTAATGGCGTGGATTCTTTGACCCAGAAATTAGAAGTATCTGGTATTTCATCTGGTGCCCTCATCAGTTCATTTTCAGTAAGCGGATAATCTTTAGCATTGAATGTGAATTTGGGTATAGGGATTATTGGGTCAAGTGTAGACGGAGGAGTACCAGTCGCAGTAGTAGTAGTAGTAGTAGTAAATGACATGTTGTAGTCGGGTATTTCGAATGTGTTACTATCGACTTTGTATTTAGGCATCTTTGGATGAAACTCATCTCTGTGTATACCTAACTGTTTATAAATCTTGGATATGGTGTCATCTGTGGTGGTAGTGGTGGTGTCATGTATAGAATCGCCATTTAGGCCTGGTCTGATTATATGGTGTGTATATTTTTTGTACTTTAATGCTGGTGGTTTTGAATTGATTAAGTTTAAACTTGATACAAGTGATTTAAGTTTTTTAGAGACATCCACTGTCTTTTTCACATTTCGGCTCATCAAGAAAAGAAGAGGTGAAAATAAATTGTGTTGTCTATTAAAGTTTTCTTATAACCAGTGAGTGATAGATAGGAATATCCGTATCTTTTCTTTCTTTACATGTAAAGTGAAAAAAAAAATCCCCGGACTCGCTAGTAAATATACAGAGAGAGATAGATGAAATTATAACTTGGATTAATAATAACTTGTGAAGTTATCACTTTTGCTGAGATAATCTTTATTAGATTCCAATACTAACACCTAAAATTATTAACTGAATTAATCTAATGATGATGATGATGATGATGATGAATACAATAAAATTCCTTTAGTTTTCATGTTTGAATTTAACCTAGTAATACCATATGTTGTTTTACCCAAAAGGAAGTAATGACAACACCCACAACCATTTGAAAGTATCTTTAAACAGTAGAAACTACCATACAAAATAGTTCAATAGTTTAATGAGATCATATCCATAAATTACAACGGTAATACCAATAATAACTGATCACGATCACAGTTGGTTCATACTACAAATGTTATAAATAAGTTTTAAGAAACTAGAGAAAGGGATCAAAACAAAACATCAGTACACCGGAACCAGTCGACAACTAAAAGCGTCAATTAAATTGATTGTAGACAAATACGCCGCAGACAATATCATATTGAAGAAGAAGAAAAAAAGAAAGAAAAAAAAGAGGAAAAGGGGAAAAATAATGTGTGTATATTTGAAATATAATTAAACAACTTTTACTTATCTATATTACAATTCATATTTAATACGTTATACATAAACATATTGTATCACAAAGACATTAGTTCCCTATATAAAAATATTCTTTCCGACTGTATTCTGTTTATTATCACTCTTCTCTCCTCATTAGTTTTACTTTCCATTGTACAGACTCCGTTACACCCATAATGCAGGGAGTTTACCCAAAGAGATCTCTGACACGAGAGAACTCGGTTTCCTCCAAGGCCACAATGCCTATCTCCCCCCACATAATAACATCTAACCTACCTCCATCCTTCCAACAGAGCAACCAGTCATCTCCTTTCCAGTTTTTATCGCCACTACAATTGCAACAACAACAACAGGCAATTGGTTCTTACCAACAGCAACAACATCCTCAACCGCAACAGCAACAGCAACAACCAATTTCTCAACTGCTGCAAATCCCACAACAACAACAAGCACAGTATCGTCAATATCAACAAACTCCACAACAAGCACAAATACAATCACACGGATCACAACCCCAACCACTAATACCTCTTCAGCAACAACAACAGCAACATCCACAACAACATCCACAACAACAACAGCAACAGCAGCAGCAACAACTACTACTACAGCAACAACAACAACAACAACAACAACAACAGCAACAACCTCCACAGCATATACCACAGCAGAGTTTGTCATACTCTACACCTCAAATATCATTCACCGGCCCATCCCCATCAACTTATGCACCTAGAGTTTCATTTCCAATTCCTACAAAGGCAAGAATCTGGATCAAAAGACCCAATAAAACTGCAACTACATTAATGGTTGGTCCAAATGATATTATAGATGACGTTAAAACATTAGTGTTGATGAAATATCCCACATCACTTGCTGTGCAAACTGATCCTTCCGATTTGGTTGTGAAAATGGAAGTTCCAGTTACACCCTCTCCGATGTTTAACCTTTCAGGTAATGCTATGGATAACAGCAATTCATCTATTAATGGAACAAATGCTAAAGATTCTAATACTACCGGAATTGCATCCGTTCCTCTAAGCCAATCAAACAGTTATTCAAGAACAACTCCTGTTGGTGGTGGCCAGTCAAAAACCGGCAAGGCATCTAAAGCAAGAACCCCCGTTCTCCCAACTCCAATAGAGAACTCCCTATCTTATTTAAAACCAGTTACTTCTACTCCCTTGTCGCCAGCTCCTGTTTCGGCATCAAAATCATCTTTACTGCAAAAACAGAACTCAGGTCCACAACAGCAGCAACAACCCGCTTCATTCCCATTTCCAATTCCACCAGCACAACAATCGCAAAAGCAACCTCTTCCTCCTCCTCCCCCTCCACCTCGCCAACAACAACAGCCACAACAACCGAAGCCAAAGCAGAAGCAATTGCAATCGCAACAACAGGAACAAGAAGAACAGCAGCAACCACCGCTGCTACCACAACCACAACAACCAGTAATTGATGGTACCAGCTCAGTATTACCACACAGGCTTCTCGAAAAGAATTCTAATGCTTCGTTAAACACCATAGCATCTCGTAAGACTGTAACAATTACTTTAGAGCCTGATGTCTTGGTGTGGAAAATTCTTGACCAATACTTTCCTAATGGTATGAGAATGCAAGATTCCTTTATAGTCGAGCCATCTTCTCCATTGAACGAAAGACCGCCACTCCCAGCAAGATCTGCATCAGTTGTTCCAAACTTGTTAAATACCAATAATGGAATAATAGATTTGGATACAGGTGAAGCAACACAATCGTTCCCTGCTCCATTAACCAGTGTACCAAATGCTACCCCTCGTGAATTGACTTACCCAGCTGAATACAAGACTGCAATTTTGGGAGAAAGAGGTCTGCCTTCTCCTAGGGATTCTAAATTTAAGCGTCAAGCATCTGTTGAACCTCAGCCATCATCTTCCACCGTTATTCTTTTCCCGAAAACTTCAAAAACTTCGGAGTCAAAATCACCAACACCAGTTCATAATAATAGTGTCGGTACCGTTAATACACACGGAAGATCAACTAGTAACAACATTGCTTCCACTTCATCAACAACAGTGAATAAATCTGACCTAAAGTCTGTAAAGAGTGCCCCGTTACTGACTGCCGATGCCAGCAAGAATAAGACCCTACCAGTTACTGAAAAGAGTACCAAATTCGCATCATCATCAAACAAGACTATAAATAATAAACTCAGCAGCAAGGACAACAAGAAGGATAAAAAACATTTGGGTTTATCTAAAATTTTATCACACGTCAATGTTCTGGTTGTTGAAGATAACTTGGTTAATCAAAAGATTATGGCTCGTCACTTAAAGTCATGTAATGTTATGTACAAGATTGCTTCTACCGGTAAGGAAGCTCTAGAAATGTGGAAGGAAGGAGGCTTCCAACTATGTTTCATGGATATCCAATTACCAGTGATGTCGGGTATAGAAGTTACCAAAGAGATTAGACGACTTGAAAAACTGAATCATATCGGAAACTTTGCCCAGTCATACAACAACATCAATGAGGTTAATAACAGTATAGACCCATCCGATCATTTAGATCTAGAATTGTTTAGATCACCAATTATTATTGTTGCCTTGACTGCCTCTACTAGTGCTGAAGATAAACAGGATGCATTAGCTGCAGGTTGTAATGATTTCTTGACTAAGCCTGTGCAGTTAAAATGGTTGAAGAACAAGTTAACTGAATGGGGTTGTATGCAAGCTCTCATCAACTATGAACGTTTTAGAAATGACCAATAATACTAACTTTTCCTCTCTGAGACTGTGCTCTTTGCTTTTCCTAAATTTCTCTCTCTCCTCTCCTTCTAAATATTGTACCACCACCAGTGAAACACTCCAAGAAATAGTCATGACCAAACTCCCATAGAAATTGTTCTTATATTCTTATATATACAGTTATTCTTTCTCTATGTCTTTCGGGTTTTATCTGTTCATTACTTCTTAGTTTTTTCTTACACTTTCCTAAATGTATTCTTTCATTCCTTTGCTTTCTATCTCTTTTCCTTTTCATTCTTTCCCTAATTTTCTTACGTTCACTCGATTTCACAGTTTATTTTAATTGATTATCTATTACTTTATGGAAATAGTCCAATTTTATTTTAATTTGTAAATGTTAAAAAGAAAAAGATACCTATGGTGAAAGAAAAAAAAAATCCATTGATGTATTAGTGTATATATCAGGCGACAATTGGTGTAATTCCATCCTCGGCAATTTTCAAATAGCCTGGTAGTTCACGCTTAGCACTAGACTTATATCTCAAAGCACTTGTCAAAGGGTAATATGATGAAGTTGAGGGAATAATTCCAGATAATGTTGCTGAACTCAGAACGGTGGAGCTTAACGAATCGTTTAAACAACATTGACTGTGCTCTTTGTAAATCTGTCTGCCCAAATAAGACAATATCCCGGAAACCTCAGGGTTATCTGAAACCATATCCTCTGCTTGTGCCAACATGACAAACAAATTATGTGGTGTTGGGGGGTTTGAAATCTGAATCAAGACTTCAAGGACTTTCATAGTGAATTCTCCAATATATAGTAAATTAATGACAATTTTGTATACATTAACCTTTCTAGAAAAATATGGGTGCACTCCCCAGTTAGAAAGAGCTCCCAGAGTATTATTGTCATTTATCACTGTTTCAAAGTTCCAACAATTGATACAATATCTAAGAATAGTTTCATAAAGTTCACATTTGAGCAAATCACTCATATCATTCTTAAGTTCAGAAACCACATCAAAATGCATAACTTGCTCAATTAATATTCCATATGATAGTAAAAACAATTTCGGATTTCCAACATATTGTGAACTCTCAGAATATGCCACAAATCTCAGAAGCTCAATCACCTTTGACTTTGAATCCAACTGGGAATCTATCAAAGTCAATCTTATATCTGTTAAAACACATTCAATGGTGGCATTACTTTCATTCGTAGGTGCAGGAGATCTGAAAGGTAACATCTGTGTAGCCGTGAAATCATTGTTCTCTTCATCTTCTACACCAGACAACAAAGCAACTGGCTTCAATTTTCTCAATTCGGAAATAGTGTACCTGATTTTATTTTTGGACTTTAACTGATTAAAAGAATTGCATTTATGAAATATTTCAATTGGTTTTGATATTACAGGAGGAGGAAGAGGAGACTCAAAAATATTCAGTCCTCTGGCTTTACTCATAATGTTCCCAGTGGCATAAGCCGAGTAGCTATCATCAACTAAATGGATGGGGGAAAAATTGACATCACTGCATAATCCCATTAAACTCGAAGATTTCCTTTTCTTATTAGGACTATAAATTGGTAATTCAAATTCACCAGTTTTGCTATTTGTCAATGAAGTATGGGATTGTTGTTTCGTGGATAAATGTAATGTCTTCTTCAAACGATCAAACAGAGAACAGTCTTCTCTTGCGGAGTGTTTTGTCAAGCCTGTGGTAATCTCTCGTGGCCCATTAGATTGGGTTCCTGTATTAAACGAAGGAATATCGTAACCATTGTTTTCATATATTATATGCTGTGAGTTCTGGTGTGGTGAAAAAGCGGTTTTCCTATCGTTGCTATCGACTTGATGAATATTAAGAACATCTGTTGAAGGGTTATACCAATTCTGAACCGGTCTCTTGGAATGTCCAGAATGGAAAGAATTGAAAACAACATTGCTATGACTGTGATTAGTATCCAGCATATTATGTATTTGGCCATTATCAAGGAGATCTATATCACCAGTGTTACTTACAGTACCAGTATCTGTAGTAGCCCCAATAAATTTAGACTGGATTTCATTTGAGTAGCGTGGCGACTTAGAATTTAATACACCACAAATACTGCTAGTGGTAAGTGAATGAAGGGAATTATCTGGGAGGTTCCGAAAGGGAGAGTTTTTATTGTAATTACTAAAACAGTGTGTTATGTCCAATATTGGTTTGGGTTGATCATTAAGGTTCATCTTTTCCCTGTCTTCAAAGTAATCGTAACTGGACTCCTTGTGGTTCCTACCATTGCCATCTTGCCCATCATGATTCATGTGGTCATCACCTTGTTCAATATCTAAATCATCTAGGGACATATTAATGAATCTTCTGTTGCAGATGGAAATCAAAGAGCTATGGCGCTTACAACTTATATAGAATAAAACAACACCTATAACTAAGATAATTGAGAATCCAAGAATAAAACTTATAGTCAATATCTTGCTTGTTTGAGATCTTGTAGTGCTTGTAAGATGATTGTTAAATATCAGAAATTCGTTAGAATTCTTGTCTTGGTACTCTGAATCAAATGAACCAAAGAGGCGTTCATTCTTGAAGATATCCACTGTGTAGTCTGGTGTTTGTTCCCTATCAAGGCTTACTTCCTCAAGTGTAAGGAAACCATTTGGAGATGCTGGTGATAGATATGCGGGCGTTTCTTCAATATCCAATGCAGGAGGTTGTACTTGTTCTTCCATATTTGAGTGCTCCATTTGATATAACTAGCAAAGAGGGAAATTAGCAGTTATCAGTCATATAATCATTAGAAGGAAAGAAGAACCATGAGGATACTAGACATTTGAACAATCACAATACAAAAGGGCACTAAAATACACCCTCTCACTCACCTTAAACATTTTTTTTTGAGGGAGAAGTTGCATTGGGAGCTATACTACTAGTCTATGAAAATGCATAAAACATTGAATTTTTATTGTAAAAAGTGTTAAAAATACTAAAAAGTAAACAGAATTGAAATAGAATGAAGTAGAAGAAAAGAAAGATAACAGTTTGGATGCAAAAAAAGGGAAAGCTAATATATTCTATACATGAAAAAAAAGGGGGTGGCAGAAGGGATTCTATTCTGCTCTTGCAAAATCAAACTTTTGATAATCAGAGCTCACAAATGCTCTATCAATATATGCGTTCCATAACTTTTTACCCTGTTCAACAGAGACATCATCCACTTCCTCTGCTTTGCTCTTGCTCTTTTTGCCCTTTTTATTCTTCTTGGACTTATCCTTCTTTCCCTTATCGAGTTCAGATGACTTGGCCATTCTTCTGGCAAGTTTAATCCAGTCATTCACCAACAACCCATCCATTTGGTAAGTATCATCATCTGTTGAATAGTGCACTTTATACGATAGTTCCCAGTCTTCAACCTTTGACACTTCATCCAAGTCGATGTAGAGTTGGGTGTATCTCTCTGGGGAAAACAATTGAGGCACATATGCTGGTCCAATAGGCAATCCAGGAGGCATTATTGGAGGAATAGTCTTATCCTTCGTCACTGGGGCAGCAAATTCTTTATGAATTGGATGATCATCAGGGTACTCGGATAAAAGTTCTGCTATAGAGTCACTGATTTCCAACTCCTTTTCCAAATTAAGGAAGAATTCAGTCCAAGGTTCAAACTGTTCTTGTTGTTGTTCTTCCTCAGCGTATAATGAGGAGATGTTATATTCCCAGACTCTCATACCAGGATTATATGTTGGAATAACCGATGAAGTGATATGAGCAAATGCATATCTCTCACCCAATGGGCCAGCCTTTCCAGGACCTTTGATTTTAGTGAACATCTCATCTCTGATAGACTCCAAATATGTCACTTTACCAACTGGAGCATTTTGGTATCTTATAGATTCATCAAATATGGACATTTCATCATCATCATCTATGATACCTAGATTTTTATACAACTCCAAGTCATCAAAATAGTCATCGTCGATCTCCTCCTCATCATCGTCATCATATGTTGTAAAGTTCAAATTTGCAGCTTCCGTTTCCAAACCCATTAGTTGTAATCTACTTTGAATTGATTTCCAGGATTTGACTGAATCTAAAGGAACAAAATGGTCAATGTTCATGTGTCCATATAATCCACCAATGATGATATCTCTGTATTCATGCAACCACACACTCATCTTTGTGTAACAACTGAAATGCAAGTTCTTTGGAATTGGGGGAACGTGTCCGATAAACCAAACCTTAATGTTTCTCTTTCTTAATTCCTTTAAGGTGTAACCCAACCATTGGAATAACTTATACCCTGGTTGTTTTCTTCCATCACAGTTATCATTCAATGGGTTCTTGTTGAAAAAATACATGGTATTGATGGACACAACAGCCAATTTACCGGGGATAACTTCTTTGAAGAAATACACACCTCTGTCAAAGACATGCATCTGTTCAGAGGGGACAAAGTTTCTCCAAATTTGGTATATTTCTCTAGTTTGTAACGTTGGTCCAGGGGCGAACAAGTTATGTGGGTAAACATCATTGTTACCCAAAGAAGGGATTATACTAACACGTCTATCAATTGGCATCATTCCTTCTTCATCTTCATCCATGAATGTTTCTGTGATTCTCTTCGCCACTTGACGGTTCATGTCAAAGATATCCATTTCAGATCTTGGGAATCGTCTATCATTATCATGTCTGATGTTATCACCTGTCCAAACGACAAAGTCAATCTTATCCCTTAGGTTTTTGTTAATCCAGTTCAATGTTTCATTGTATAGAGACATTGGGGAATCACATCCACTCAGCGCATCTCCAAATGGATGCGATATTTCATCGTCCTTGGTAGCGTCTTTTAATTTCCGATGGCACTTTTCAGCAATTGCCCCACCAATGACGTTTAATTCATCTGGATGAAGGTCTGTTATATGTAAGAAACGACCATGGAGCACTGAGCCATCACTGCTACTGATATGTTCGTTATCATTATTGTTGTTTTTGTTGATGGTATCGATTCTAATGGAATGGTGGGGGGTCAAGCCCAGTTTAATTAATTCATCTTCATTTTCATCTCTGAGGGAAGTGACTTTAATTGTTTTCAAAGGTGACACAGTTGATGATGAAATGTGTTGTTGTTGTTGATTTGTAAGATGTCTGAAATTTGATATTAGTTGGTCAGATGACATGAAATGTATTATAGCTATAAGCGATATAATGGATAACCCAAAGGGTAGTAACATCCTAATAGATATGAGTTTTCTTTTACTATCAGCCATCATGTATATCTATTTTAGTATTTTGGAAAATTTCCCGTCTTGTTTTATTTATTTATAAATGAACCTTTTTTGTATTTTCAAATTATATCTGAATAAACAAATAGTTGTAATATATGTGGGAGAGAGAGAGTGTGTGTGTGTGTGTGAAAATCTAATTAATGTGGGTATTTTAGCAATTCAGGTGGGAGATATGAAACAGTCCAGTTATGATGCTTAAAGAATGTAGGAAGGAATGAATCAATGAATTGTTAGTTGGTATTCAAGAAGTAAAGGAAGGATGATGGTAGTGATATATGCGTGATAAACAAAACGGGATAATCTATTAATTCTAGATATACATATACATATATATATATAGTTGAATGAATATATATTCATACTTAACTAACTTTCCAACTAGCTTTAATCTCTATATATAATATTATAATTAATATATGAACCACCAACTGTCATAAACAGCAGACGTGTCAATAGAGGTGTCTTGGTCGATCGTCTATTTACGTGATAAATGAAATGAGGGACGGCTCCCAATTAGGAAATAAACTGACTTTTAGCAATCATACCAAAATTATTATTTTTCACAAAAAAAAAAAAAGAAATAAAACTACGCAAAAGAAGTGTGGATTACGTAATTAAAACTTCCCCCCCCCCCTTCTCCCCTCTCCTTGCTAAAAGCGCGCTATATAAGCTGTACCACAAGTTAATAAGGCATAGCCCATACAGACATAGCCTTCCTGCCTGCCTGCCTGCATGCCTGCATGCCTACTTTCCCTGCCAAACCTGCTGATAGTTTAGTTCGTATTATTTAATTATACTAGTTAGTATTACTTACTATAATATATAATATTACCATTATACTATTTAAGTCTATTATATATACTATTATTAGTTACTACTAAATTATCTTACTTACTAAGGAGTATTTTATTTTACAGGAAAAGGAAAGGGGACACAATCAAAAAAAAAAAAAATTAAACCCATTCAAGTTTTTATATTCATATCCTTTTTCATCTTGCTCTTATATATATCATATTCAATACACACTTCTATATACATTCAATTAATTTAATAGGAGACTATTATCAATTACTCAGTATAAGAATTGAATTTATTGATATAAAAATATATATCTAGATTCTCTATATATTTATACAACACAACACCAAAAAGAAAGATCCATTTTTACACCATACCGCATAGTGTTCTATATAATCTATTCATATACATACATTCACATTCACATTCACATACACACACATATATATACATATAACATATATAACATATATAACATACACATTCATCACATTTCATCACATTAATAGATAGTGAAGCTGCTTATTAGTTCCTTTTTTTTCTGTTTTTTTTAACTCCCTACCCTATCCTCCCATACATTTTTTTTTCTTTCCTTTTTTTTTCCCCGTTTAACACACATAAATTATCCTGTTTGCTTTTAAAGAAAATAAAAAGCAAACATTAAAAATAAAATTCACATACACATATACACCACAAAAAAACCCACAACATAACTACAGCAAAAGTTTTGTGAAAACCGGAAAGAAATATGAGTTTAGTGTCACAACAACAATTAATTCAAAATCAGCTTCAACTGAAACAGTTGGATGAACAGAGATTGAAACAAGCCGAACAAACCAAATCTTTCCAATCTAATAAATCATCCACTCAAGAGATCTTACAAAACATCAGACAGAAACAACTCGAAAAGATGGCTGCCAAGAAGGACCCATCTGATCCAACGGTTGTGTTTATGCCAATCAATTCCAACCCAACCGAGATCATGGCATCAAGATTCAACTCATGGAGAAACATCATTGGTTGTCTTATCCACTACTTGAAGGAAATCGTTGCCGTGCATGAAGAAATCAGTAGACAACAGATTAGATTACACCATGCCATTACCTTTCCCTTCCTTACTCAAGGTTTGGATGGTGATCTTTATCAACCTTTGAGATTGAACAACAACAACTCTAACCAGAATAACACCGGATCCCTGTTCAATGCCCACCACAACAATGATAACACCATAAACAGCTCCTCTGATTTGGCTAGACAAAATGATGAATTTGAAAATGCTCGTAAATTCTTTTTACCCCTTGGCTCTGGATCGATTCAAGATTTACCAACTTTGTTATACCAATACCACTCCAATGCTGCTCTATTGGCACAAGCTACCGTTAAAGAATTGAATGGCTCCATCATCCCAAGATTGGAAGATTTAAAGAGAGACTTGTTGGTTAAAATCAAGGAAATCAAGTCACTTCAATCAGATTTCAAGAATCAAATTGGTAATTTACAACAATCCACCAAGAGCGGCTTGAGCTCATACGTTCAAGCCATTGATATTGCAAAGAAACACCCATCCAACTTGGATGCCAAACAAGACCCCCATATTTTGAAAACCATGTTGGACAGACTGATTAAGAAGCAATTGACTGAAGAGAACTACTTGCATGAGGCTTTCATCAACCTGCAAACATCTGGTAAAGAATTGGAGAAGGTTGTTTACATAGAGGTGCAAACTGCTTTGACTGTTTACGCTAAGTTACTAGGACAACAAGCTCAAAATGTCTTTGATGGATTAATCTCCAAATTAGACTCTGGTATCTTGACCAAGGACCCTGCATTTGAATGGAACGCATTTGTCGCTAAGGACTCTATCGATTTCATTGATTTGAACTTGCCAATGAGACACTCCAAGGAAATTTCATACAAATACCAAAATGACCCATTGGCATATGAAATCCGTTCTGGTTACTTGGAGAGAAAGTCTAAGTTCTTAAAATCATACACAAAGGCATGGTATGTCATCACTCCATGCTTTCTCCATGAGTTCAAAACTAATGACAGAAAGAGAGATCCATATCCAACCATGTCATTACCCCTTGAGGACTGCTCCCTTTCTGAGCATTCAAGAAAAGATGATTCTAAGCCAAATTCATCCCACAAGTTTGTCCTACACACCAAGACAACAGGTGGTGGACTAATGAGCAAGGGACACAACTGGGTGTTTAAGGCTGAAGGTTACGACACAATGATGCAATGGTATAACGACTTGAAGAGATTAACCGGTTTACCAACCCCACAATCTAGATCAACCATTGCCTGGGAGAGAAGAAAGGCTAAGAAACTGGCAGCCATAGGTGGTGCTGATGGTTCAGCCGCCGCCTCTGTGATTTCTTCCAGAGTCAGCTCTATCAGACACAAGAGTTCATCAGTGTTTAGTGGTTCTACTGGTGCTGATGCCGCAGCCGCAGCTGGAACTGGTGTCGCCACCACTACAATTCCAAGAATTGAAAAGAAGGTTAGTCTAAGAGAATCCCTAAGAGATGATTCTTTGTCTACCCATTCTGCCAATACCATGTTGACCATTCCAAAGAGCAGCTTTAACAATTTGAGTAACGAACCAAAGGGTGAACATAATATCTCTGGTATATCGTACAAACTTCCTCAATCATCACCACCACCACACACTCAAACATATGTTCCACATGGCCAACCAAAAATCATAACATCTTCACCCAGCCAAAGTGGAGCTGACATTTCCAGCACCCCATTGACTTCTCCAGCATTAGCATCCAGTACCGTCGGTGTTGTTGGCGAGCGTCAGACATCGTTCAACTCTACCAACTCTCCAAGCACAGTTCCAGGCTCATCATCCCATGCCGCTGGTGTTGATGAATTGATCAGCGAGACCGGTGAAAATATCACTCACAATAACACATCGTCAAACACTAAGGTGGATGAGATCACTCCTTCAGTGGGATCACTTAAGGATGACGATGCCAATGGTACTGCCGATATCACTGACAACAAATTGAGTGCCAGTCTTGAAGTTGAGGTTCCTAGAGCAAGCCTGGAAATTGTTGATGTGTAAGAACAACTAGTGTTGTTTTAGTGTTACTATACTGCCCTTCCCCTTCCCCTTCCCCTTCCTGTTTTTCTTTTTGCTTTATGTACATTTCTTAGTTGTCCTTTATTCTGTTTAGTATTTTTTTCGTCACTTTTGACACCATTCATCTTCTTCTTCATACTTTACTTTATTCTACTCCTTTTTTTTTCTTCTTCTTCTTCTTTTTCTCTCCTTGTTTTTTTCGTTCCTATTTTTCTTTGTTTCTTTACCTTTGCGTTTTCTTCTTTATTTTCCTTCCCCCCCCCTCTGTTATTATTAAGTTGGACGACTTCTTCTTATTCTTACTACTATTACTACTACTATTACTACTACTATCCATACTCCTACTACTACTATCCATACTTCCACTCCCACTTCTCTACTATTTTTATTTATATTTTACAAAAAAGATAAATACAATTTCCTTATTTATTATCAAAAACTAGTAATAAAACGTCCTTCTTTTTTCTTCCATTAGTAACGAACGAACGAAGTAAGTAGATATTACGGCCATTGCCGAACGAGCAGCGATAAGAAAAAATATTTCAATCTCTCTGATTTGAAGATGAAAAAACAACAAACAAACAATAAACCTATTCACTGCAGTGTATTCTCATTTCGTTAGTATATATATATATATAATATACATATATAAATAGATAAAATTCCTCCATTGTTGAGTTTGAGGAATATAGGATTAGTATTCATTTAAAGAAATTGAACTTCGTTTCCTTCTTTTTCATTACTATAACAGACAGCTCATCGCCATAAACATACACAGATAAAACCAAACCAAGATGAGTTTTGATGGATCCGGTCAAACTCCCTTCCAAACGATGGACTTCCCAAAGGCAACATATCATGAAACATTATCAGCAAAACTTACGAGATATGTGTTTTTGAGCTCTTTTGCATGCGTGCTTGGTGCATACTTGTTATATAGGTGTGTTCCAAAGTTTTGTTACAGATTCTACTACCAGCCTCCAGTTCCTTACATCAGTGATATCATCCAACCAGTGATCACAGCTAACAAGAAATCCGACAAGACTGTGGGTTCGTTAAAAGAGTCTCGTGTTGGTATGAAGAAGTCTAGTGTTAGAAGAAGATTGTTGTTGGCTAGTTCAAAGCCTCAACTTTACTCCACCGTGCCCTTGACCACCACAGATACCACAAACTGCGAGGATAAGAAATACAAAGTGTTGAGATTAGCCAAGGTGGACATTGACACCGAGGCACATGAAGCTGCCTTTTTAGAGAAATTGAGACCTAAAGAGTACACCAATCCAACGAGAAAATTGTTGTTTGGGTTTTTCCATCCATACAGTGATGCAAACGGTGGTGGCGAACGTGTTCTATGGGATGCCATTTACAGTACATTGACCATGCATCAACGACACATCGCAATAGTGTACACTTTTACCAGCTCCAACGATAAGAGTGTGCAATTCATGTTGAATAACATTAAATCTACATTTGGTATCAATTTTTTCGATGATGGATTGAACGATAGATTAGTGTTTATACAATTGCCCAACAAGTACAGATGGTTAATCGATGGGAAGTCATTCAAGTTCCTAACGATCATTAATCAAGCTATTGGATCAATTGTGTTGTTTTGGATGTCGATGTACAGAATTTCTCCAGATATTTTAATTGACACTATTGGACTACCGTTTGTGTATCCATTTGCATCGTTTTTCTTAGGTATTCCAGTGGTTGCATATGTGCATTACCCATTAATCTCTTCTGACATGTTGAACAAGCTCCATTTCAATAGTGTTTACCAGATTGGCAAGTATGTGTACTGGAAGTTTATGATGAAACTATATGAAATCTGTGGATCATTCTGTGATGTTATTGTGTGTAATTCCACATGGACATTAAACCACATTAATAAGTGTTGGTCCTGGGTTGATGCAGATGACGAGGATGCCCCAAGTATTTTGTATCCATCTACTGGATTGGATGAGAGTAAAATTGAAAATCCAATCAATGGCGCCAAGGAGAAGATATTGTTGTATATTGCACAATTTAGACCTGAGAAGAGACATGAATTGTTGATTCAAGAGTACTATGTGTATTTAAAGGACTCCAAACCCACCAATCCATACAAATTAGTGTTGATTGGTTCTACAAGAACTACAGAGGATGAAAACACTGTTGAAGAATTGAAAAAGTTGATTAATGATTTTAAAATTCAAGATAATGTGGAGATTAAAGTCAATGCATCAAGGGAAGAAGTTGACCATTATTTGAAAATATCTGAATTTGGACTGAACACCATGTGGAATGAACACTTTGGTATCACTGTTGTCGAGTATATGATGAATGGATTGATTCCTATCGTGCATGCAAGTGCTGGCCCATTATTAGATATCGTTGTTGCTAATACTAATGAACAGGATGCGGAGAACACTTCTAGTACTACAGAAACAACAACAACAACAACAGAACTCACAGATGATAACGAGAACCCATTATTAAGATCTGGGTTCTTCTTCAAGGATCCATGTGATCCTGATTATGGGTCCTCTGTTAAGAAGTATCAATTATTGCATGAAGTGTTTGAAACCATTGAAACCTTGTCCACTGAACAGAAACATATCATCAGATCGAATGCAGTTTCCGTTGCACATAAAAAGTTTGGAAAGAATAGGTTTTCACAAGAATGGGATAAGGTCCTTATTAGGGCTATTGAATACGAATTGGTGTACAGAGCTGGCAAAGATAAAGTTGAGCAATTGTACTGATATATATTTATATTAGAAAGTTTAAACTAAGACGCATTTTAGCCGCTAGCTAACCTGCGGGCGGATTTTTCCTTTTTGACGATAAGCCCTCATTTTTAAATTAACGATCAAATATTTTTAAAAAAAGTTTTTTTTTTGTTCCCCTTTATTATCCCCTTGGGACCCCCCTTCATTGTAATGGTATATATATAGATCGATAGATATATAGATTGATAGATAGATAGACATATTGATAATCAAAGAATTACTGAATTTCAATTTCTACTTTAGTTTATAGTAATGTCGAAACAAAATCCAATTGAGCTTTCAGATGTGTCAACTGTATTTTCCAACCAGATCCCATCACCAGCATTCACTGAAGATTCATTTGACGAGGACAATCATCCTTTGAACCAACCATATCGTGACGAATCATTTATAATTGATGATGATGACGATGACATTATCGTCCATGGTGATGGTGGAAAGTCAAATTCTGTTTTCGAGGAAGAATTCAACTTACCAAGAACTGTGGAGTTCCAGGGACATCCGGTGGTTCTAGAAACTAAGAATGTTTTCAACTCACATAAACTTAAACTACAGGTGTTTGTGTCCTTCATGGCATTGTGTATATTGGGATTGATGGACCAAGCAATTGGTTCTATTTTACAATATTTATTAGACTACTATGAGGTTGAAAGATCTACAATTTCTCTTTTATTCTTGGTTCAATTCCTAGGTTACATAGTTGCTAGTTTCTCCAATGAAAAATTACAAAGTGCATATGGTTTCAAGATATCCATGTGTATATCAATGGTGTGCCTGTCGTCAGAGTGTATAGCTTTCTCGGTTAAGGCCCCTCTTCCTATGCTTTACATGTTTGCCATCATTGTCGGATATGGTGCTGGTACGCTGGATTGCTGTTTGAACTTGTTCATTGGAAATTTGAAGTATTCCAATCAATTACTTGGAACATTACATACATCTTATGGTCTTGGGTGTTTCATAAGCCCAATGTTGGCCATTGCTATGATTCAAAGTGGAGTGCCATGGAATTACTATTACCTTTTCATCTTTTCAGTGTGCGTGCTTTCATTGGTTGGTATATTGTTGTTGTTCCCTAATGAAACCAAATGGAAATACAGATACACATCAATGCTACTAAAAGATCATCAGGATGAGGAAACCGTTTCTCTAAAAGAAGTGATGCTCAATAAATATGTCATGTTCTTCTCCATAACGCTATTCACCTACATCGGTAGTGAATTATGTGTCGGCGTTTGGCTATTCAACTATTTGATCACCATTAAACATGAATTGGAGAAGAATGCATCATACATCACTTCCTCATATTGGTTATTTATGACATCGGGTAGATTCATCATGTCATTTGTCACTGGCCACTTGTTTGAAGACAGAGAAATCAAGGCTATTATCATTTACACTTCTCTTGTCAGTTTAGGATGTTTTCTATTTTGGTTATTCCAAAACCACACAGTTATACAAGTGGTTATGATTGACATTGCTGGTTTCTTTGTGGGACCAATATTCGCCACTAGTATGATTATCGCAATTAAGAAGCTACCAAAGAGAATCTCCAATGTGGGTATCCCTGTGGTTTGTGGTATTGGTGCTGCAGGTGCTGCTGTGGTGCCATGGATTATGGGTTATGTGTCCGATCATATCGGTGGGGGTAGTGGTGCTGGTTTGGTTTACTTCCCTGCAATGGTGTTTGGTGCTTTCTGTTCTTCGTTCTTGCTTTGGCTTGCTTTCTTTTTGATAAACAAGAACAAGATCGACAGCATTGAAAGATTATAGGACAAACACACTACGCACGGTTACTTCTCTTATTTTACAATTATTACGGTTACTCAGGCTTTGTAAAATGATCAAGGCAAAAATATATATAAAAGACGCCTTTTTTGATAATACATTATTTATTTCCACTTCATTCTTCTTCTTCTTCTTTTTTTTTTATTTGACTTTCTTATATTTTCGTTTCGTTTTCGTTTACCTCTTTCTACTGCTATGTATATTGCTATTTTCCACTGTTATTTCTGTTTTGCGCTTCTGTTAATAAAATGCTAGAAATTATATATATATATATATATATTAAAACAAATAAAAGTTAGAAAACAAGTAGAGAGAAAACAAAACAGCCATTAAAGGGGTGTAAAATACATATTATAATCATAATACCAGAATCAAATTTGTTCAGCAATGAAATCATCAATACTAACTTCATTCAATGGGGCCTTACTTGAGTTATTCACTTTATGGTTCTTTTGTTCTTCTCTGATTTCTAGTCTTTTCAATTTACTTAATGGACCCCATCCATTGACAGGTGCATTCAATTTGAATGGCTGTAAAAATTTAACACAAGCCTTGAAATTTTCACCTAGGGAGACAATTTCATGGACAATATCTTCAGCACAAATGACACCAAAGTCACCGAGCTTCTGTTCAATCAAATTGTTATCGTTTAATGCAATCACCTTCAGCTTGTCTTCATCTTCTGCATCGGTGATTTCCACAGTGGCTCTCTTTTGAATCAAATCTCTAACTGTAGCCAAAGATGGTGTTCCTATCACAATGTATGGGTTAATCAATCTTAATAATGGTCTGATTGTATCGTTTGTTTTTATAAAAGTACCTGTGTAATTATGCTCTAATCTCAGTAGGCCAAGAACCTTCTTTGCCTTAGATGGCACCTTAGCACCATGTGGACCTGGCACCCTGACAATAAACTGTAGTTTGTCTTGATCTTCTTCAGGTTGAGTAGCAGCAGCAGTAGTAGACTCGTTTAAATCTGATTGAAGTTGCTTTTTAAGCTTTTCATTTTGACTGATTCTTTTTATTCTGTATTTTTCTCTTTCAGATGATCTGTGTTTAGCAACTAGTGTTTCAGCTCTGATGAACTTACCCTTTCTATTCTGTTGTCTCTTTCTCTTTTCAGATTCAGCTTTCTTTCTAGCTAGCTCCTGCTTCTCTAAACGTAATCTATCGGCATTCTTTCTCTTCTTCAAAAGAATCTCAGGGTTTGAGTTTAATTTGGTTTCAGTTGACTCAGACATATTCTAATAACTATTGATACAAATATATATTTATCCTGTTCTTGTAATGTAACTGTATATAGATATATAATATATAAATGAATCAGTGAAAAACTTATCTATTAAGAAGAACTAATTTTTTTTTAAATTTTTTTTTTTTCTAAAATTTTTATTGAGTTGCGCACGCCGTTTAGTTTTTCTCTCTCTCTCTCTTTACCGGCCCTATTTCGGGGGATCAAACTAAATAGGGGATCATTAAACTATATTATATTATATTATATTATATCAAATAGTACAGGATTAGCTCATGAGTTAGTTCTAAGATTATTAATTAATCAGTGGATGGTGCTGTAGCAACGGTGGAAGGAGCAATTGCATCATCAGTAGAGGGAGCAACAGAAGACGCCATATTCGATAATTGTATCTGTTTGTTTCTCAAACTTCTTAATGAACTAACTAATAAGTTGACAACACCTTTAAAACCCAAATGCTCCAATTTCTTCAAAATCTCCAACCTTAGATAATCAAAATCATCAACCAAAACAGTATTTTTAATCCAATCACCACCTGCTATTAGCCTGTTAAATTGATTCGAATCTAATGGTCCTGCAAGTCTAGTCTCAACCTTGTTTTCATCTTCAACTGTTCTTAGAATTGTCGTGATTATAGATGCAAACGCAGGGGAGTAAAATATATTGAACGCCTTTTTAGATTGGCGGATCAATTCATCATCTCTGAAAGATTTATTGCCAACATCGTGGCCAGAACCACCATTACCACCATTGGCTCCACCAGCACCATCAACATCTTCATCATTATCATCTCCGAATCCATTGTTGTTGTAGTGATGGTATGTCTGCTTCATCAACTTTTCAATAAACTCAGATGGTAACAAGAACCCCTTAGCAATAGCCTTTTCATTCTTGTCAAATGCCTTATCTCTCCAGAGAATGTTACAGAAATCCATCACGCATGTATTATGAACACTCTTCAATAACCCTTGTTCTGTGTCATTTATACCTTCATTGATGGATCCCTCGCTTTGTATTATTGAGGAGCCATAATCATTGTAATATTTCTTACAACATGTGATATGTCCACAGATTTGATCAATCAAAATTGGATTGTTGCTAAAGTACATGTGGTAGACTATGATTGGGGGTAAGATCAGATTAGTCAACTTAATATGACCAAATGGAATTCTATGCAGAAATTGTAACAGCTTAGCAAAGGGAATCAATACTTTGATATTCTCATCTTCACCCGCTAATATCTTGGAGAATTGAAAGATTAAATGCTCTATGGTCTTGTTAATAGTAAACCACAAATCTTGTTGCGTTCCATCATCATCAACTAAAGAATAGGTAGATATCCAATTTTCAAGTAAAGCAACGATAGCATATGTGAATTCAGGGATAGTGGTAGAAACTGTTGCATACTTATCCTGTAAGTGTAAGTATAACTCCTTAAACTGACCCCATTCTTCAAACTTCAAGTAGCCAACAAAGTCCCAAAAGTTTAAAACGCCTAGTTTTTCTACTTCTGACCCATCATTGTAAGTTAGAGATAAGTCATCTTTCACAATTCTTTCTATGGACGGTAGCATTTCTCCTAAATATCTAGTCAAATACAACAACCCATCAAAGATACACTTGTCATCATTTTGAATATTCATATCAACACTTAACAGGTACAGTTCCAACCACCTATCCACGGATTCCAGTTTAGTTTTAAGAATGGTATTGTAGGTGTGTAACTTTAATGAAAAAGTGGATGATGGAGGTAGAAATTCCTTCGACTCTTCTGACAAATCTAGAGGTTTTGCAGTCAAATGGGACACATCACTCAGGTGCTTTATCAAAGCAGCAATGTTTTTACCTGAAACAAGTGGTTTCTCAAGATTGTCAAAGTACTTATCCAAAGAGAGACATTTTTCAAAATGTAATGGATCAATTGAGTTGAATAAATGAAATCCACTGTTCATTAAAGGGTTATCATCAACCTTCCTCTTCTTTATAATAGGGCCGGTGATTGTAACACCAGCATTATCTGAACTTGACATTGATTTGGTACGCTCTCTGGCCAATAAGCTGAGATATCCATGCAATTGAGAGAATCTTTGCAGATTCCAATGAAACTGTTTAATATCTTCATCTGATTCCAGGATTTCATCGACGGTAGTTGAATTATCTCCTGTTATGTATCTGAAGCGCTGTAATTTGATCTTTATCATGTCATCTATGGATTTCACATCGAGTGAACCAAAGAGCTTATAATTGAATTTTTCAAACTGAAGCAATTTTTCAATTTTGTAGTAATAGTCTTCAAACACAGGTTGTTCAAATTTGAATTTTCCCAATTCGCTTTGAAACACCAATAATAACGGGAGAATGGATTTATCCTTTTCATATAATTCAATTGTATGATTCAATTTGAAAGCATTCAAAAAGTATTTAACCCTAAACTTAGGATCAATTTCCTCTCCCAGTTCAAGCAAGTAAATGACAAACAAGCTGATTTGGATTTTGATGTAACCTATAGAGACCAAATTATATATTAGAGTTAACGCTTTCAAGAATCGATTGTCAAACTTAAAGTTATAGAAATTATCCAACAAGAAGTTAGACAATTTGATTTGTATCGATTTGTGTAAGGACTTCCCCTCATTCGAGTAAGAACTTAACTTAAAGCTGGAAATCACACGAAGAAATGTAGGAAAATCAATCAGATCATAACATTTCAAAAGTCTAGCCATTTTTTTTTTCAACGATGTCTTGAACCGTTTAGAGTTTCTAGTGTCCAGGATGACATCTAAAATTTTATTTAATTGTTGTAAGCTGACTCCATATCTAGCAACAACTAGTGTCAATTCAGCAACAACTTCTTGCACATCGACCAAATCTTGTGGATCGATAGGCTCCTCTGAGATGTGGAATGCCTCTATCGTGCTTATGGATTTGTTTATGAACTCGTAGTATTTATTAGACCTCTGGTACCAACTGAGAGACATGATGATGTAATGTCATATATGAAATGTATCTGATTCTAGATATCTAGTTTAAAAGGGCGATAATAATACATCATTAAGAAGTGGGTTCAATTTGATTGTTTTATTATTGTTTATTATTTAAATAATTTATTTATTTTATACAGATTTTACGCGTATTTATTTGCACTCTATATTCCATACTACAATTTATATTTATATATTTCATTTCAATTAATCATTAGAATTTAATTTATAGAATAGGGGAAGGGAAAGGGGGTGGTCAATTATAATAATCAATTGGTTCAAAAAGAAAAAGGGAAAAAGAAAACAAACGAATTGATAAAACAAAAATGAACAAGTGTAAATGAAGCGTCTATATACAGAATGTGTAGCTTTTTTTATAAGAGATATGAATGTATGAATAAATAAATAAAACAAATGAATTTCTTTCTATATGAATCAAACTATTTCTTTGATAACAAGTCCATGTAGTTTTGGAATTCTTTGCTGATATTGAATGATTCTAGTTTACAGTAATCTTCAATCAACTCCATACTTCTCTCTCTAATGATCTTTTCGACACCTTCTTCAGTTTTAAACTTATTGTTCAACGTCTGAGCTAATAATGTCTTCTCTCTGATCTTAGCCTGGATATCACGTAACCCATACGGATCAACTCTAGTAAGCTTGACTCTTTCCTCTTCACTCAGCTTAATCTCCTCCTCCGACTTCACTTCTTCCAACATCTTCCCAGTTTCTTGTGTACAGAATTGAATTCCATTCAATCTCTCATACCATTGAGGGAATATCAATTGTTGAATTAAGGGTAAACAAGCAGACTCTGATGGGCTTGAAGGTTTATGAAATGGTAAGATTGATCCCTTAGAGGAAGATTCATGATGGTTGATGATGCTATTGATTCTAGTTTTCAAATTGTCATCTATATTTTGTCTAGACAGCTTGATAAAGTTAGACAACGATTTAGAAGAGTCTAAACATATTTCCCGTTTTAACGTAGGAGGTCTTGGAATGGCCTTTTCAGGTATTATATCCAATGGAGAATCTGATGTAATAGGTTGAAAAGTTGGATCCACTAAAGGCATGTCACTGTTATTATTATTACTATTGTTGTTGTTGTTGTTATCGGATGACGTGATTAGTTGATTCTCGGTATCTTTACTTGAACTTCTACTCCACATTACCTGTTGGCCTGAATATAACCTATAAAAATAGATAAAAATAAATATGTATGGGAACAATGTGATCTATCAACCATGTTTTACTTCTGGTTCGCCTTCGGTAAAGTCAAAAAAAAAACTTTCCTCTTCAAATTGTGTTTCATAATTTTTTTTTTCTTTTTCATCTATTTAAATAACAATATTGCCCTCCTGTCCATTCCTTCCTTCTTTTTTTTTATTATTATTAGTATCAACAACCAATTATCTATATCCTCTATAGTACCATCCATATCATCCATATAATGTCCACCACTTTCGAGCAAATAAGAGCCGATGGTAACCAAAAGTTCAAGGCGGGAAACTACGGTGCTGCTGTAGTTAATTACACCCAGTGTATTGATTTGAACCCACAAGCATATGCCCTCTATTGTAACAGAGCAGCTGCATTGATCAAGTTAGATGCAATGGAAGAAGCTAAACAAGATCTGAAGAAATCGTTAGAGTTGAATCCTCAGTTTGTTCCTGGTCTGTGTAGATTAGGATTCATATTACTATATGAAGGTAATGTCATTGAATCGTTGGAAAACTATGTCAAGGCGGTACTAGTGTGTTCTAAAGAGACATTCCAACTTGACAGATTCAAGAGCCAGCTGAAAGAGGCTATTAGGCTAGCGGAGGTTAGAGCTAGACAACAGGGATATTCGCAAGACTATATTGATAATATCATTCCAGATAATGTCAGAATTGTGTTGGATTCCTATAGATCCCTGAACCGTTCATCAAGAATCGGCAATAACAACGTTAGAAGAATACCAACAGTTGCTGTCAATGATGGTCCGTCATCAGCAGGTTCTGTTACGGGAACTGCAACGGCAATTCCAATACTTCCTGGGTTTGGGGCCCCTAATACTACCACAAATAACAATACTACCGACAGAAATACCAATGGAAATAATAACAATAACAATCCAATCGGCGGTTTAGACAATTTAATTAACAGAATTCCTGGAATTCAGGTTGTTGAATCTGGTTCAGGTACTATCTCTTTCGGAATGGGCCCTGATGGTAATCCCGTTGTTACTAATACAACATTCGAGCCTGATGATGACAGTGATGACCCTGCAGGCAATGCAGATGACAACATGGATGAGAGTCTTGACACTACTGAAACAGAAACTAATACCAATAACAACAATAATACAACCGCACCTTCTACAGGGCAAACACAACAACAATCACAACAACAATCACAACCACAGGGACCATCATTTCAAGCAACATTTGGAAACAGATTGCAAGAAGCTGCCTCTGTAGCTGCTCAAAGATTCATGCAGCAGCATTTACAAAGTCAAGGTCAAGCACAAGCACAGGCCCAACAAGGTACCACTGGAACACCAATACAACCTCCAAATGCAGCTTCATTTGGCGCTGACTTAGCAAGATCTCTAATGGGAGTAATTTCACAACACAATGGCCAGAATGGTGCTTCCACTGGAAATGCAAACATCCGTATCGTTCCTAACAGTGTTCGTGTTCAACAGATAAATTCAACAGGCCCAGGTACGGGGGCCAGTGCAGCAACTGGATCAGCTCCCACCCAAGGGGGATTAGCTGCAAATATAGCTGGTGCATTATCGCAGTTTCTGAACAATGCCAATGCTAATGTTAATACTACTACTACAAGTACAACTACCACTACCACTAATAATACCACCACATCTGGTGGTGAAAACACAACACCTGCTGCTCCACACGATGATGACCTAGATTTGGATTAGTGTATGTTAATTACTACTTAGTATCTATTGTTCTCTTTTCTTACTTTGCTGTATTAACTATAACCTATTTAATGGATGAATAAAAATGAAATAGTTTTCTTTGCTCAATTAATAATTTTAAAAAAAACACCACCAAAAACAGACTCTCTTCGCTTAATAAATTAAATTGTATATCAGATTTGTAGAAAAAAAGGGCAACACCAATATATATATATATCTATATAGCTATTTTTATATACCCAACTGTATTCAATTGAATAAACTTAGAGTCAATTGTTGTATATCACTTAATAGAAAATGAATTACAATCAACCATTTGTGAATTGTGCTATTTGCCATAAACGAAACAATGGAAGTGTGAAAATTTACTTAACTTCATGTGCTCATATATTGTGTGCAAACCATTTGAACATTGGTATGTGTTTTTGATAGCAAACCCTCGAATTAAGATATATTTTACAGATTCTAACAAGTAATTGTTGTCCATTGATCATAATGGGAATGGAGGACTGGTAAAGACATCACACGAATGGATTATATTATGGATCTGAACAGAGTCAAGATAACATGTCCCATTTGCTCAAGGACCGATATTTCGATACTACAAATCAATGATGATCTTCCAAGTGATTTAAAAAGCTACTTCAAACCTTTTCCAAGTCAAATAGAAGCATTCTACGCCAACGCCCAATTTCAATATGTTGGACTAGTGGAGGATTTGGAATTCAAGGACAGTGTCATCACAAAGTTAAATAGTAAAATTGGCAAGTTGAAAGAATTGTTGTTGCAGGCCAAGGATGAGATCAATTGGATGAACACTATCAGGTCGGAGAATGATAATTTAAAAAGAGCCAATTCCCGGTTGAAGGCACAATTAAAGGCATGGCATGGTAACAACAGTCATACTAATAATAGTACCAACAACAACGACCATGGTATCAAGAGGCCTGTCACAATCGATCTCACTGATTTATCAGATGAGATTATCGATACTAGTGGTGATCGGAATGGACCACTTACTGGTAGCAAACGTGCTCCCCAGGATTATAAGAGTTTTGTGGAAAACATTCAGAAGTTTTCATCATTGAGGAAAGTACCTGATCCAAATTCACAAAGCCAAGTTCAAGTTCAAGCCCAGGTTCAACCACAAAGTCAACAACCAAACAGGTACCAACGACACAGACAAACAAGTGTAAACTCCTTTTACTTCCAAGCCGAATCAACTGCTGCTGGAGCAGGAACTGGGATTAGTGCTCCAATGACTGGCAGAGGCACCCATAATAATGGTAATAGGGGTAGTAGTGCTAGTGATCAACAGAGAAATAACTCCGACAATACCAGCCTGCAGTACAAACTGAGAAAGTATCAACCAGGGGCATATACTCCTTCAGCATCAGCATCACCAGCATCGGCATCTCCATGTGCTAATCGACCACCAATAAAACAGCCACAGAAACCACCATTATTCATACCATCTAGGGAATCATTGAAGTCTCTGAGGTTGCCATCTACTGGTATTGTGATGTCTGGATCTACTAATAGACTAGTCAAAGATACAACGGGTAACAACACCTCAGATGGACCAAGAAGGCCCACTGGGTTTAGGTCTATCTCATTGAGGCCTCCAAAACCCACTAATAGAGGCATTCCTGGTAGAAGGTTACAAAGCAGTAGTATCAGCAGTACTACTTCTGGTACGACTGACGGGTCAGCCAGTACAACGAATAAGAGATCGTTTTTGACAGAGAAGTTGGGTTTACCTCAGATATGAGTATGTAAATGTTTTTTTTTTGTGTATTTTACTAATATTAGCTAACTATGATTAGAATAAACCTTGTAGGATGTTTAATCATCACTTTCTCTACTAAATTATAACTCTCTTCTTTCTTTTTAAACAAACATTTCTGAAATAAAATTATAAATAAAACAAAAATCAAAAAAGGGGGAAAATATAAGGTAAGAAAACGTTATAAATATAATAAAAATAATTTGAACGGAAGAAGGAGAAGAAGAAGAAGAATAAGGGAAGATTATTATCTTTTCATTCTTTTTTTTTTCACCTTTTCCTTGGAGGCTGGCTCTTTTCTTTTAATAGAAGATTGATTTTTGAATAAATCAAAATAAAATCATTATTCATTATTAAAAAAAGAAACACAGGGAAACCAATTGGATTTTATGCTATGAGAAGTGGATATTGTGATGTATGTAATGAATTATATGTTAATTTGCTTTAGTTTTGTATTGCGGGTTTTATAGAATCAAACAGGGTAATTGAAACATAAGGGGGGCGGATTGAGCAAAACACATTTATAAGGAACCAGATCTCTTTAATTGAACCCAAGAGGCAAAGAATGGAATACCCATACCGACAACTATATTAAAAGATACAAAGAGGTGGGGGAACAATGTTAGTATTTATAATTCTATTGAATTGTAATATATGATCATGATGATAAATGTGACATGAAAACTGATTCGGGCTTTGTACATATATTATTATATGACACACGCATGATACGGTATCTATAACCATGGCTATTTCATGTGGTATTAGATGTAATACAATCTTGCAATAAAAAGGAGAATGAATTCATTTGTTTTATAATATAACCCCAGGCTTTCTAATTAACCAATATGAATTGAATAAATGTTGGATATGGCCTTTCTGTATTTCATTCATGTCCTTTTCTTTTTTTTTTTTTTGAATTTTATGGATTGATTGTCTATATCTAAATTGCCCTGTCATTTTTGTTGGTTTCAAAAACATTTAAATCATCATCTAATCATTGAAGGATATATATCATGTGAATTTAGTAATTACATACAGAAGAAAATGAAATGTGGGACAGCGTATGGAACTCTTCTACCGTGAACCTTGAATGGTAAGTTGTTGTATGGACCAGATGGGTAGTGGTGGCCTAAAGCCTTGGTAGAGGAGGAGAAGAATCTGACAGAGTTTCTGGATTGTCTTTGGATGGCTCTAGAGAACATTTTTATTGATATTGATATTGATATTGTTGTTATAGATAAATATATATATACATAGAACGTGTAATAGGAATAAGGAAAATACAAAGTAAATGTTTTAAAATGTTGTTTCCCTCTCCCTTTCCCACTAAGAGAGAGAGAGAGAGAGAGAAAAAAAAAATTGTCACACACACTATTATTATTATTATTATCACTATTATTATTATTATAACACTATGTATCTACAATAAAATCTGGGTGGTTCCACCAAAGTCTTAGCGCGCACACTACCAAAATGCTTACTTAAGCGCCCTCTCTTTTAGTAGCTCGCTCTCTCTCGTGGTAATTTTTTCTTTTAATTTTCTCTTTCACACGCGCTCTGATTGGCTCATTGCTTTGCTGCAGAGGAGCGCTTATATTGACACATAGTTATCAATTGACAGTACAAGCTAAATACTAAATACCAATCATACGTTATAAATAAAAAAAAAATGTATGGCCTTATTATTTAGTAGGGGGAGGGAGACAGAGAGACAGAGAGGGAGAGACAGAGAGGGAGAGAGAAAAATTAAGTAGGCCATAAAATTTATTAAAACACACTTGTTTCCTTTTTCTCTTTTTTTTCCTTTTGCTAAAATACAACAGTTAGATATAATATATCCCATACACATACACATATATAATTATCAACAATAATAAAGATGGCTATTGCTCCAATTCAAGGTTTCGTCAAGAGAAGAATTATTACTGATATCTCCGTCGGTCTCTCTCTAGGTGTCGTTATGGCTCTAGGTTGGTGGTACAAGTTCCACAAGCCATTAGTTGCCACTAGAGAAAACTACTATGCTGAATTAGCTAAGAAGAAACAAGTGGAAGAAGAGATCTAAATGCAATGCATCATTATCAAATCATCATAATCCGCCCTTTCTCCTCTCCTCCCCCCCATCTCATATCATATCATATATAATTTATAATTCTATCAATATATTTATCACATTTCATATGTAAAGAAAAAAAAACAATCACTCTAGAGAGTAAAAAATAAGTAATTCTCTCTCTCTCCGTCTCCATTTATTTTTATCATTATTGTTCATGACATATCTACAATTACTATTATAACTTTCTCCCCAATCAGCATTATTCCAATATATATTTTTATTATTCTTATTAGTGTTTCAACAAGGTTTTGAAAAAAGACAAAATTTTAAAAGTATTTTTATTCCTCATAGATAATGATAACGAATAACATAATCCCTGTATTTGAATCTGTTTGGAATTAGTTATTGATTACTTTTGTTTTATTTATTTTTTTTATTTCTATACTCCAATAATTAACAAGTTGCTTCTATTGATTTACATTTGTATCTAAAGTATTAAGTATCCCAAATGTCGTAACACTAATAAATAAAATTGGTGATCAATAAATATAATTGATACCGCGGACCGGTGGTGTAGAGATGTTTTTGGTCCACCTATATTAAAATGAACTGTATATGTTTACTACATTAGATTAGATTAGATGATTACCTATTCAATGTAAGCTAGTTGAATTATCAGAAACAAATACACATTATATCCGGGTAGTTGAACATCAAATAAAATGCTGTTTGATACATCTATAATCCCGAAAAATTCATTGGATGAATTGACTTCAATATTTCAAAGAATCACCTTCAACTCGAACAACAATAATGACCATTTGTTAATACTTCAGAAATCAATCAGCCCAGTGATTAACAATTTAACCACTTTTACAAAGTTGAAAAAACTAACAGGAATAGGGAAAGTGATCTGGATTGATTTACACGATGAATATAACTATGATTACGAGTACTTGTTGCAATTATTCAGAAGCTTTGTCATCATGATTGAATCAAACAACGACTTGCAGTACTTGAAATCCATAATCACACTAATAAAGATCAGAATACTGCCGTATCTATCCAGCAATGAACTGAAAATCAATGTGATATTTGCTGGAGATTCACTACAGAATTCTATTAAATTGACATTGGAAACACAGGGGGTCTTGGGAGACTTGATCATTTACAATTGGAAATCATTTAAACCGGTTCTATTGGAAGCTGATTTGATCTCATTGGATTTGCCCTTTGGTGGGTTGAATGATTTATTTAATGATAACCAGGTCAATGTGGTTGATCAATTGTCGAAGAGTCTATTGAATTTGATAATCCAGTCACAGTACAAAATAAGAATCACCAATGGGTACTTGAAGGGTCCTAACTCTGTTAATTTCTTCAAACATTTCCTTCAGCTTTACCAGTCTCATTTAAACACCCTTCCACCGCATTTGAAGAAATCTGTGATTGACCAGGATGAAACTTTGTTTGTGGACCAGTATTCTTTCTTCAATAGAAACATTGACTTGATCTGTTTGGATCGTGGAGTGGATTTGATCTCAACATTACTCTCTCAAGTGACATACACTGGATTATGCGATGAGCTGATCAGTACAGAATTAGGATATATCAGTTTCAAGCCTGAATCTGATGATATCGAAAATACTACTACTACTACTAATAATAATAATAATAACACCTCTAATATCACTACCACAGCAACAAATGATAATAATGATACAGCAGAACAAATTCGTTTTAAATTGGGGGATTCTAAGGATGACATATATGCATTGATCAAGGATTTGAATTTCTCACATGTTGGATCAGTGTTGAATAACAAAGCCAAGGAGATACAAAGTGAATACGATAGACGGAATAGTTTAAAGGATATAGATGAGATGAAAAAGTTTGTCGGCGAATTGAACCGTTTGAAGGAGTTGCAATCGTGGATCAAAAAACACACCTCATTAGCAGAATACATATTACAACAGGTGAAAGCTGGGGACATTGACACCACAAGTGGTGGGTTTAAAACTGGTATTCCTGAATTAGATGATGCCGAATTCGGCGGGGAGCCAAGTTCATCGTACTTTAACGAGTTTATAGAATTACAACAGGATATATTATCCGATTCTCTCGATAACAAGGGCAATTGCAATGCCATATTGGAGTTTATGTATAAGTTTGAACCAAAAATTCAAGATTTGATTGGTTTGTTGATTTTAACATCTATAGTGAAGAAGGGGATCAGAGAACAGGAATATGAACAGTTTAAGAATGAAATTGTCAACTTGTACGGAGTGAAGTACGTGAACCTTTTGATCAAATTGACTCAACTGAAGTTGGTGTACTCTAGGGAGCCAGTGTCCTTTCTTTCTTCAAACTATCAAGAGGCTTCGAATCCAGGGAATTACCAATTGATCAATGATTTTAATTCTTTGGCTAAGGGGTTGTCCTTGATGCCAGTGCAAACGGAAAACAATCCCGCATCGGCCTCTGGCTCTACAAGTGGTGGTATTTGTACCATCGGTGATTACAGAGACGCTGATTTTGCATATCCTGGTTTTGTGCCTATCATCACAAGACTTGTTCAATCGATTTATTCAAGGGACTATTCTGCAGCAGTGAAACCGGAATCCTTGATCGCCTCACCGACACGGAGACCACAACAGAGTGTTGTTGGCAACTCTCAGAGACTGCAATCACCTACAAAGGGTATCAATACGTCATACTCGTCGTTGTCATCATCTTCATCATCGTCCAGACTACGTAAGTATGGCTGGGATAATTTAGATTTGAGCTCTATCAATGGTGAGATCTCCCAGGAGTTTTTAATCCCAGAGAATAAGAAACCGCTGTTCAACTCATTCACATCCTTGACAACCTCCACATCAAACAAGATCATGTCTTCATCGTCCAAGCAGAATAGAAAGGATATGATCATTGTGTGTTGTTTGGGCGGGTTAACTTACTCCGAGATATCGACATTAAGATATGTTCTGAAGAACGGCGGTAACGAGTTTGTCCGGGATAAACAATTGCTCATATTAACTACCGGTGTCATCAAGAGCACCGATGTGGTTGATGCTTTGCTTTAAGTAATGAATGATAAAATATATACATATATATAACGTAATGTATTCCTAATCTATTATTAATTAATTATATTACCAATAATTTGCTTGCAGTAACCAGCTAGCCAGAATTAGCAATATTTAAGCTTTTTTTTTAATTATCCGAGACCCTCTCAAACAGTTGTTGATCACCCAATATCACAGTATCACAATTAACCACTATGAATGGTGACTCAAGTTGTAATAGAGATAGATAGTCATCATTGTTAATCCTCATCACTATATAGTTATAGATTAAAGAGGTATACTTATGTATATATCATAGCTATTCGAACTAATCCTATCGTATCCCCCTTTTTCATACATGCAATCCTCTCCACCCGCAATCTCTCCACCAAGTCCGCCGCCAGTCGGCCCCCTGCCCCCTGCACCAGGCTAGACCCGTCCAGGCAGCAACTTTCTCCCACCCCCACTGAGTCGGCACGCTCTCGAAGAAAAAAAGAAGGCGGGCAAACGACAGGCAAACTGCTTATCAGAGAGAGAGAGAGAGAGAGAGAGATACGGGGGGGGGGCAAGACGGGGGGCATATTGAGGCAAGACAGGCAAGACACGGGGCGAGGAAAGGGAGAGCGAAAAGGGGGGCCCAGCCGTTTAGTTTTATTTATACGACATATATTTAGTATGTATATAAATAATATAATACATACAACAATTATATGTTAGTAAAAGGTGACTGCTCTGTATGCTCATCCCTTTTCCTTTCTTTATTTAACCCATTATCCATTGCACTCTGTTCAATTAGATTAGAAATTGACACTGTTTGTTTTGATACATAACAGAACTCTTTAAGTCATTTCTTTCATTTGCTTTTTTCCCCCTTTCTTTCTTTTCTACTTCATCTTTTGATTTTGCTCACAATTGTTATTTATTTATTCATTCTTAATTAAGAACACAAAAAGGACCGTTCTTCTCCCTTCCCTACCATTCCCTTCCCTTCCCTTCACATTTGGCTGTTGTTCCCATAACTCACAATTTGATAGATTTCTAATACCATTAATATATATAGATATAGAGAGACAAGGGACAAGGGACTGATACATCAACGAAAACAAAAAGTTTATAAAACAGCATATCAATAAGCATACCCACCCAGTCATCAACCAAAAAAACAAACAAAACAGGAACAGATCTATTAACATGAAGGCTCCATCTACCTACACAGGGGTACTGCTTATAGACAATAGAGATCCGAAGAAGTTCCCGATTAAGCTTACAACAGATCAGAAAAAACTTAAGAATGCCACGATTCAACAGATATCGAATGCGGATGGCTTACCATCCACTTCAGCTAGTCTATTCACAACGGCTTCCTCCTCCTCTAAGAAGGACGCTATTAATACCCGATTACTCGATTCCTTGATCCATTTGTTCACGCTGGAGTCAAGTTCAGCAAAGGATGTCGGGAAACTTTATAAATATTATAGATTTTGGCAAGCATCGTTAAAGGGAAAACTGATCACTAATAGAGGATACTTTAAAAATCGATACCCTTCCATGAAATCAGATGAAATCACATTGATTGGAATGGATAATTGGAAAAATGTGATGTGTTATCTGGATGCATTATTGGTGTCTATGTTCTACTCAAGCTCATCATTCGACTTTCTTCTGGATCCATTAGTAGATCATACTTTATCATTGGAACTACAAGCCGAGGTTGAAGAATTAAAAGTTGTCCTCAGATTCATTGTGAGTTTATTAAGGGCCGGAGAACACATCCCATTCACTATAATCAAACAATTGTGTATGGTGTTGAACTCTTTAGGATGTGATTTGACATTAAGCTACAGACAACAAGATTCACTACAATTGTTTGAATTCTTAGCCGAGTCATTGTCCCTTCCATTGATTACCATAAAGTTAGATATAATACATTCTGGTAAGATGAATGTGAAGGATGATTTAAGATTAATAGAAGAAAGAGCATTATTGATATCTGTTCCGACAACAATAGATTACGACCATGGACGAATTAAAGAAGAACCCTCTGTATCTTCACCAAAATCAACAATTACAGCCGGTATCCCAGCGATGACCCCTATAAATGATCCCTCAGCACCATCAATAATCACCAGTAATGATAACAGCACTAATAAACCAACATCAGATAAATCCAAAATAATCGAACCCTTTAGCATTGAAAAACAAACAACAACGGAAAATACCGAAAACAATAACAACTTGCAGAATAATACATCTGGTCCTGAAATTACTATATCACCTCCCAATTTAAAACGTACACTACCTAAACCTACTCCTGCTGGCCAGTTAGGCAAATCCACACCCACATCCACATCTGCATCCGCATCCACTCAGACTCCTGCATTAACATCCACAGCAACAGCAAAATCAACACCCACAAAGGAAACATATTCTCACACTGGACACAGTCCTAGACATTCTAGCCATCATGAACATGAACATATACACGAAGAACCTGTTAGTTTAGAAGAATGCTTGAATTCATATTTCAACAATTCTGTTACAGTTTGTAGACATTTAGATAGAAAGAGAACCATTGAAAGTATTCCAACAAACCACAGTAAACCAGAAGAACTTCATGATGGTGATGGTGACGATGACCATGAGTCAGGAATTTTAGAGTATACCAAAATGGGAATTGTCACTGATTCCAGTGAACCATCAACTATCACATATGGCCTCGAAGGACCCTTGTACGAGGCAATTGACGGAATTAAATCTCCTGTCACTCATGAGGAAGTTTTATCAGCTACAGACTTAACTGAAACATTCAGCAACTCTACAATTGGAGAAGCTGCCAGCAGTGAACATCCAAATATTGAAAGAATCACCACTGTTGGCTCATACTCTAAAGTGACGGATAAACTAGAGGCCTCTAGAACGCGTTCATCTACAATTGTAAGCGTGTTAAACAATGCTGCAGCCTCTGTGAACAAGAGACATACTAGACGTGCGTCATCTGTTTCTAATGCGGAAGTTACGTTACCTGCTTGGATGTTTTTACAATTATTACCTTATTACAGTGATCCAAAGGCCAAATTACAGTTCGAAAACCACGAGGAGTATTACAGAAAGAGAACTTCTCGTGCTAAAACACTAGAAAGCATCGACTATGATTTCAACGAAGATACAACAAGCAGCAATGGAGCAACACCATGGTTTGACAAGAAGTTTGGTGATAAAAGACCAATAATCCCTATTTGTTTAAAAAGATATCTATGGGATCAAAAGGGACACTCTCACAAAATAAATAGAAAGGTCCATGTCCCCCAGTTTATAAAATACCCATATTTTATCGCAGAAGATAGAAAAAGAAAGGGATTTGTTGACTTTAGACGGTCAAGTCAAAACGTGGCACCATTTGGTTCGTTTATGTTAGTATTAGAAAGTTGTGTTTGCCACAGAGGTAGCTCTATAAACTCTGGCCATTACGTTTCATTGACTAGAAAACACCCTTATCGCTACGGTGCTACCGAAGACGAGCCTTGGATATTGTTCAATGATATGCTTCCCAAAGGAGAAAAGGCTAAAGAAATCAGTTTTGATGATGCAATGGAACACGAGGACCCTTACATTCTTTTCTACAAGATTATTGACCTGGATGAAGAGTCAATTACTGAATACAGTGTTGATGACATTAGCACAATCAGACCCCCAAAGGGCAGTAAAGATAAATACTGGGCCGGTAATACAGATAGTGATTCAAGTGCTCAACAAAGTCCAAAGATTAATGTCAGAAAGGGTTCCCTAGCGTCTCAAATATCTTCTCTGTCATCTACATCCAACCCTCTTCCTGCTGGATCCAGTTATGAAATTACACTGGCCCAAAAGGAGCGAGGCTCTGGTGCATCCAATGAAGTGCATTCCAAGAAGTCAAGCGATAAGCTGTACACTACTGATCCACTGTCACAAACGGTGACCACAAATACTGTTAATAGTGGTGCTACTGGCGAAGAATCTATACAGAACTCAAGATTAAATAATCATTTCAAGCATTTGGGAATTAAATCTGTCAGCAGAAGTAACTCTAAAGTCAGGAAGTCGATTGTTCCTACCGATGATGAACTTAATCCCTTGGATCCTAGGTATATAGATGTTTCATCAATGTTTTATTGGTACGATGTTAATGATGACGGTGGATTAACATTACCCCTTGACTATCGAAAGAAACCCCAAATTAGTGTGGTTGAGGATATTTCATCCGACACAGAACCTACTTTCATGGATAAGCTAAACAATAGATTGTCAACATTGAAGAAAACGTCAACGTCCACTGCTTCAAACCAAACGAACCATTCATCATCGCTTTCAGATGATGGTTATCCGAATGAACAACAAGCTTCTTCAATTGATAATAATAGTGCGTTTAAGGTTAAAAGTGGCGCATCTTCGTTAATAGCTTTAGGGAAAGATAGCTCTGATCATCAGACAAGGGTGTCGAAAAACAGTTCTGAAAAGAAGCCAACCGTGCCCAAGCTTAATATTATTTCACCACAGATATCAAGAAAATCACATACAACAATTGGCACTAGTGCCAATGAAACCGGAACAAATCAAGCTGGTGGGTTGGCAACGTCACTGAATAGTGCCACCGTTAAGCGTACTAATAATGGCTATGTTATCACCAATTCTTATTCTCATGGTTCTTCCCATTCGCATTCAAATACACATACACATACTGAACCTGACGCTGATCCTGAAAAGAAGAAAAAACATAAATTCAAGCATATTCTGAAAAAAATATTAAAATAAGTAACTAATATATTTCTTTATTCTTATAATGTTTTATGACCCACCAACCACTCCCCCCCACACAAAATGTCGACGACACCCATTATTAAATAATTTTGCATCTGCTTTTTACTTGAAAGAAAGGAATATCGTTATTCACTTTGCTATCTTCTATCTTCTACGTTTTATGTTTACATTTTGCATTCTATATTTTTTTCTGTTTGTTTTAGGTATCTACATTTTTTTGATTCTCCTTCTAATTTAATATTTGCTAACTTTTTATTATATTATTTGAAGATGCTTCCTGTAAAGCTGAATAACAGTATAGTATTAATATCTGACCTTAATCTTTGATAACGACTATGACAGTCCTATATATGTGCTGGATATCGGAAGATGTCGTAGCAAATCTCTTTCGTACAAATCCATTGGTCCTATAAACGAGACATGTATGTTTCCGCAATATATCATATCCTCCATCGGTCCAACATGAGAACAAATACTACCATAACTTCCTAAATCCATCATACAGCTGATGAGTTGATCATCAACTTCTCTGTGTTCATCTTGACCATCCCCTTGGCGTGGAAACCATACCACGGATGAACCAGTACTTTCCATAACTAGTTTGCAGGTAGTATTGAACATCTGATTGCATAATTCTAAAGTTCTATTCATTCTTTCGAACTTTATTTGCCATGGTTTTACATTTTCTAATGTGACATTTTCATCAATATCGGAATCGGATGAAAATTCAGTATCACTATAAAAGCTAGTCTCTGAGTCATACGAATCAGTAGCATATACACACGGTGATATCAATGAGACTATTAAGAAAAACCAAATCATTCGTTTATTCATTGTACTTTGATGCTATTCTGTAATACCAGGTCACTATATATATATCGAAATGAATGAACTACCTTATAATATAATGGAAAATGACAGATACATATATATCCACTACTAATTTCAAATTGTAGGCAGAATGAAACAATTATCCAATCTATTTTTATCTTTCACAATAAATTACTCATACACCAATATTTCTCTATATGCATGCGAGCATTATTACGTATGCTTATCGTCTGTCACGCGTATCCCTATCGCCCTCCCTCTCCCTTTTGCATTCAAGAAGCTTACAGACATACATATATGATATATACATATAATGATACAATAAATAATTTATTAAAATGAATAAATAGAAAGTTTTGATGTTGGATAAAAGATCTAACTAGTTCAAGGACTAAAGGTTCCATTAGGGTTAGGAAAATTGTTACCGGATGAATTGTTATTATTATTATTATTAGTCGTATTTGTGGCATTTGTATTAACCTTTTTATTCATGAAATCAAGCTCAATTTCCTTTGTGAAGTCATCAGCAAAATCAAGACCAGGATTGTTGTTCGATGTAAACCAGTTGAAAATGGCATCAGAAGGATCGGCATTCAAGAAATAATTATCGAAAAACCGTTGATCAGTTTGTAAAGGATCTATTTGCTGCTGGGAAGCAGGTGGTTGTGTCTGTGGAGCATTGGAGAATGTAAATTCCTGTGATTGCCCATTCGTGGCTGTAGAGGATATCGGAACTTGGTTCGTTTGTGTCTGTTGTGGAGTTTTCTGATATGGAACACCTAAATCAACTCCAGCCTCAGGAGTTTGTTCCATTTGTGATGAGGATGATGTAGAAGGGATATCTTGTGGATCCCGACTCTGTTTTTCTAGTTGTGAGTCACGTTCTCTGATTTTCTGCTCATAGTCAACAACCTGCTTACTATTTTTAGATTTTAATTTAGTCTTGAATTGTGAGCACAAATACATTAAAATAGTGGAGTATCTTGTTGAAAGATGCAATTCATCAGGAGCCGCATTTCTTAAACAGATTGCTGTCTTTTGGATAAGAGTGATGATCTCCTCCATAGGAATGACACTGAGTTTGATAATTTCATTGGTGGCGGCAGTGTTAGGTTCATCCTTGTTCTCTTGCTCCTGGTCATCATTTGTCAATGTCAAGTAACATTTAACAACAAATGCAACTGCTCTAATGACTCTACTGACCCATCTCACTGGCATGAATTTCAACATCTTCAGCTTACTGACTCTTTGAATGACGAATAATACCTCCTTGGCAGCACTATATGCGAGTTCAACGTATCTTGAATACTTCGATAATTCATCAAGTCTTAGATTTCTACCCTTTTTGGAATTGGTGTTGTTAGCATTCACGGAAGTGTCACCGGATAGTGCTAATGAATACAAAAATAGTTTTGTGTAGTAATAATCCAAAATCAATGATTCTCTTTCGATTTGTACATAGGTATCCTTGATTTGCTTTTGAGATAGGTTCAACCAATCAATCTCCTGATTATGGTTACTGGAATGGGCATTTGATGGTTTAAGCAACTTGTAATACTTCTTGTACCAGTTTTCCAGAATAGGAGAAAGAATATCTAAAATTGCCAAATTCTGGTATTTATCTAGAGATCCAAGTCTTGGGTTCTGTCCATACAAACTTTCATAACACAATGAAGTAAACTGTAATAGCTCAAGGGTTGCCTTTTGAGATGGAGTGAAATTGAAAGTGGTATCATTAAAGTCAACCTCACTTAATGTCTGTGACAGCATTGATCGTTTATTCATTCCAATTGCAGAATTAATCTCAGCTATATGCGTAGCTAAGAAAACCAATGGGTGTTGGTCTAATAGGAAACTAATCCGCGTGGCAACACCAATCAACATGAAGGACATAATCTCTGATCTCTTCATGGCACTCAATCCAGCATATGATTCATCAGTATTTGGTTCATCTTCAGGGGAATTGGCGTAATCACTCCACCTGAAATGAATAGCTCTTGGGTTCCATTCTGTAAATAGTAAAAATGAAAGGATAGTACCGACAGTTCTACTACTCTGTTCACCCCACACAGTCATACTAATCAGTCGTTGACAGTAAATCCACAACTGTTCATGGATTTCTAAATGTCTATTGCTTTGCACACCATTCCTTGTACTTTCATTCAATGACTCCATAGTGTGGTATCTTGAGGAAATAGCCAAGATAGCGCAAAGTAACATAGGAAATCCAGGCAACACATCAGGATCAAGGAAATCCATAGGAACATATGGAAAGAATGGATGCATAGTAATGGTGTATAAATTAATCAATTTTCTAGCCTCGTCTTCAGTTAAGACACCATTTTCACCAATGTAATCAATGTCCGACAACTTGGAAGTTGGCTTTGGTCTGATATTTAAAGTAGATTTAATAGAGGGCATAGAGAACCTATTGTCACGTATACTGGGGAATAATGAATTATCGTGCCCGAATCGTTCCTTCAAGTATTCCTCTGGGGTTAGACCTTCATCGGCCAAGTTTGCAACATGGGCACTAGATGATCCAGCAGTGTTTAACGAGACAGGAGATAGCTTTTTCGAAGACAAACTAGTCTCCAACTGTTCGATTCTTTCTCTAGCATCGATTCTATCTCTATCATCGGCCTTAGCTGGTCTCCCACCTAAATGTGCCAAGAACACCATAGTGGAATTACTTGCGATACTCTGGTTTTGGATTTCAGTATTGGCCCTACTACTGTAGGAGCTTGATCTAGACTCTGATTCCTGATTCACCACAGGGGTAGCTGCTGCTGATTGAAACAATGATGGTGAATCTCGTCTTCGTTCTTCACCCCTATCCATTGAGGAAAATGTTGATGTTCTCAGGTTGGATGTTGTTGTGGAAGGTTGGGTCAGTCCCAATGATGGAAGCGAGGAAAGACTAAACCCAGGTTGTTGTTGTTGCTGTTGTTGTTGCTGTTCTAGTGTAAGGTTCGATCCGTTAGTTGTTAGTGGTGGAACTGAGTTTGGATTCCGTTTTCCCATTGCTAGGAATGATTTCAAAGTGGGCAAATTGTTAGATGAAGGTGCATCTGTATTGATAGGGTGGATATTAGTCAGTTTATAGGACTCCAGAAAATGAGGAGGTGATGTGTTTGCCAGTTTAGAAACAGGAGGCAGTTGATTCGATTCCTCATTTAGTTTTCGCAACTTCACATGGGGGTTGTTGTTATTGGGATCAAATGTATTATTAATGATATTATGTGTGATGGATGTATTAGAAGTTATGGTAGTAGAAGGGGGAGTATTAGAAGAAGTATCATCTAATGATCTCTTTTTACTGGTGTTGTTTCTGGTACCTCTTTTGCTTTCCACAAAGACACACTCCTTCCGTTCACGTTTACATCTAGCACATGGTGGATCATGTGGATTATCAACACTACCCAGATCACACTTAACCTTTCTGGTACGGCAGTTTAAACATGCAAGGTAGTTTCTCTTGAATTTCGTCTTTCTTTGAGTAGTTGATGTTGTGGGTGGAGAGGACGAAAACGTTGGTGACGGCAATATCATCGACCCCTCTTGAGTGTTAATATTTGACATGCTTGAAATGATAATGCAATGGATTGTTGTTATATAAATGTGTGGGTTAATTGGGGGTATACATACAGATAGAGATACAGATAGATACACACATAGGATTATCTTTCTTTTTCATCCCTTGAATAACCGAGAATTTTTTTTATTGTGTGAGGGAGATTGGAGATTGCGGAACGGCAATCTTTGAACTGGACTGGACTGGACTGGGACTAGATCTACTATGCATGGGGGATTCATTACAAGCAGAATTGTTGTAATAGATATATATATATGATGAAGAAGGAGGGATGGGCGGGAAGAGGTTTGGTATAATCGTTATATGGTTCATGAAACTGTCACTATGTTTTTTTTTAAAGTATGCTTGATTTGTAGTGATCCATGGTCCATGATCCATGATCCATGATTATTTATAACTTTCAAACTACTATTGATCTACCAGATTCATTATTATTAGATGGATTTCTACAGACTATTCTTCTTCTTTTCATTGTTCATTTTTCAAAACAGATAAATCATGCAAATTAGTATAAAGAATCATATATAAAAAACACTAATGTAGATATATATATGATATACAGCTTTCAGGGAAAAAAAATCTAAATTATATACAACTCCAAAAAAGGGAAAAAAATCACAAATAGAAAAGCAAAATGAAAGAGTAAGAGCAAGAGGATGGAGGAAGTAGAGTGGATTAAGAGGAGGTGGTGTATATCATCGAAATAAGAAACAGCCTTGATACAAAAATTGAGGTAGTAAAATGAAATTATATAGAAATAGAAAACAACAACTCTTCAAAACATTTATTATCCAAAAAACAAATTATTCATTAGTTTCATTAGTAAAAAGTATATGTGTGTATCAGAGATAACAATTGATTGAAAAAGAAACTATTTTAGGTTCGTTAGTAAGAAAAAGATAAGTAAAAAATAAAAATAAAAAACAAGAAGGTAGACACAACGATTTCCATTTTAAAAGAGAATCTCTTTTTGTTTGTAGTAATGCTGGATCAATTGAATGATATAGAAACAGAGAGAGAGAGAGAGAGAGAGAGAGAGAGAGAGAGAGAAAATCAAATAAAAAAAAAAGAACCCTCCCTCCATTACAACGACAACGATAATCCACAATCCACAATCACCTCTTTTTTTTCAATTTCAAATTCATCTAAAAAAAAACTTCATTCATGTTATTATATTTCCCATTTGTGTTTGTACTTTAGTTTAGAGTTTCTTTCCAAAAAACAAAACAAACAATTTTCCAAAAAGATCCTTTTTAAAAAAAAAAATTAAATAGCAAACTTCTTGGTCCATTCTTTAGCTGTAGCTTCGTACTTAGCACGATCCGTTTTATAAATGTGGGCAATTTCGGGCACCAAAGGATCATCTGGATTAGCATCAGTCAACAAGGAGCAGATAGATAACAACACTTTAGAAATAGTCAATGCTGGAGACCATTGATCTTTCAATATATCTAAACAAATGTTACCATTGGAGTTGATATTTGGGTGGTAAATCTTAGTTTGGAATTGAATCTTTGGAGGCTTGAATGGGTAATCGGTTGGAAAGTGAATGGACAAGAAAAACACACCACCTGCGTAAGGAGAGTCTGGAGGACCCATTATAGAAGCTTGCCAGTGGTATAAGTCATCGCCAACTGGACCTGCAGAGCAAGAGGAAGGTGGGTCTCTACCCAAGTCGCTTAGTTCTTTGTTGATTCTCTTTAAGGACATGATTTAATGCAAAAATAAAGGTATATATATTTATATGTGTGTGTGTGTATGTGTATAATGATATTAAGATATGGGAGGAGGAGGAAAGGAAGAAGAAGAAGAAAAAAAAAGGGGAGAAGAAGGAAGGTAAGTAAGGACAGGGAGATAAGATAAATATAGAAAGAAAAGGCAATAAAATTTATGAACCTTGTTTTGAGTATTAATTGAGTGTGTAAAAGAGACGATAAAGCTGAATTTTACTCGTCTGCTCGATTTTCGTATTTTTCGTTGATCTCGCTGTTTATTGGAAGTAGGGTAAATTTTAAGGCAGGTTATGGTTAAGGCAGGTTAGGGAATTTTCTGGAATGCTGGTTATGGTGTACGGGTGTTTCATGATGCTGATGGGTCGATCGACTCGACACTGCTCAATTATGTTATGGTTATGTGTTAGTGTGACAGGTTGAATAGCATCATCAATGGTGTGGTGTGTTAATCAAAACCAAAAAATACAATATCGAATCCACACAGGGCTATAATATATATATATATATAATGTATACGAGTCTAGTTGAAGAAACATGAACTAAGGGGTGTAGAAAAGAGGTACGTCCAAGAATTGGGATGTGGGATCTTAGATAAGGTTGCCTGCATTATATATCTGTATCGTGCGTCGAACAGTAGTTTGAATATACAAAAATTTAAAGTTTTTTCATATACAGATATGTATGTATGTAAGTGTGTTTTTCCTTTTACTAGGGTTATAATTATATATCTATTCATGTTTAAATAGAATATAGATATATAGAATATAGATATATAAGTGCGTGATTGTACATTTAAATATTCAACTAACATCTTTCTTTTTTTTTTTTTTTTTGAGGGGGTCCTGCCCTGTGATCAGAGAGATAACTTTCATTTTCGTTTTCGTTTTCGTTTTCATTTTCCCTTGATCGATAATCAATCTCCCCATTAATTAAAATGAAATTGAAAAGGGTGAAACAGGTATAACATAAAGAAATTAGTTGGTTGGCATACACAGATACACATGAACAATGCAAATGTATGTTCTTACTTATTGTTTCTTGTGCAGAGCAAATTGTCATTGTTTGACATTGAATCTTTCCGTGGGTTTTTCTTGATAGGAGATACATATAGATAGAAATCAATCATATTTACCATATATATATATATATATATTATTGTCCCTACTCCACAGTTAAAAAATTCAAGAGAAACGATAATAGAGGAGAGATATTCTTAGCATATAGAGTGTACAACCCGCACCTGGGGTGGAGCCATATAGATTGATATATAACAATGATCAACCTAAACTGTATCGTAGAGAAGAATCCATTGATTGATTGATACAATCAATCAATCGATCAATCAATCAAGGATAAAAAAAAGAGATATATAGACTTATTCCTTTTATTATTATCACGGAATACCCCCTCCAATAGTCCAATAGGGCATGGCCGGTTTAGTCTCATCGGCTATCCCATCCATCCAAACATTTAAAATTTAAGGTTCAATAATTGTTCCGTGATATTTTTTTTGTAGGTGAATTCCTTCTATTTTTACGTGTTATACTCTTTACATGTATATGATCTGTAGTTGTGATCTAATGAGTGACGGAGGGATGACTTTTTTAAATAATTAACTAATTAATTAATTAGATATTATAATTATATATCTAAAAGGTTAGAATTAATGTAATTAAAGTCAGATGAAATCTTGAGGGAGGGGAGGAAGGGAGTTATGATACCCGTGGTGTTTTATACTATTAGACGGTTTTTTTTTTCTTGGTTCACCAGGCCAGTTTTTTTTTCTATGTGTGGATGCACATATACACACATAATATGAGAAGTAAGGTGTATATATACATACGAGGAAATGAACTCCGAAATGAGTATCAAGTCCTAAAATAACACAACCACACATTAAAAGGAAAGAGATAGAGAGTCTGTGTGCGGCTACTCCTACCCTCTCCTCCATTTCATTTCATTCCCAAAAATGAGGAAAAGTCATGATGTATGATCACAATCAGCAATGGTCTGGTCTGTCTGTGTAATTTTTGTTCTGAAGAAAAAAGAAATGCAATTACCTTGACACCCAGGAAAGTAGATCAGAGACTTGAAAACATGAAGATAATGACAATGACACATGTTCGGTGTGTGCAAAGAACGTCTTTTAGGCAATGAGATACGGTCGGTACATCTTAAATCGTTTTAAGTGGACTTACATTAGTCAATATATGTCGGATGAAATACTTATATGTTCCTCTTCTCTCTCGCTACTTAATGATCTGTAACAAGTATACCATTTCTGTGTAACTAGTATTAATATTAGGAGTGGTGATGGTTTAATGATTTATAATTATAATTATAGCAGCTTACCAAGCTTACAACCAATTATGTACCACACACCAAACAGCCTGAACCGCCTGAACTTCCAGCGGGGCCCCAGCAAAAAATTAAGACAGCTGCTGCTGTTGCTGCTGCCTCTGCCTTTCCCCCCCCCCTCCCCCTCCCCGGATGCTCGTTCGTTCGCTCTCTCTGTCTCGCTAAAGATGATGATCGACAGCCAGGCACGGCCGGTGGCATTTATCAATTTATCTTTAATTAATATTAAATTATTAACATTCTAATAATTAATAATTAATATAATAGTAATAATGTCTAATAATAATAATAGTAATCTAATAATAATAATATATAATAAATAATAATAACTTCTTTTAGAAGGACAGAGAACAAAAAAAAAAAGAAGACACACACAGACAGACAAACAGATAGGCATATAGTCTTTCTCTCTCTCACTCACATAAAAAAAAACACACAAACTAAAACCTATTCCTTTTTCCCTATTTTACTTTCCTTTTTCCTTAGTTTCCTGTCTTTTTCCTGTCAATAACGTATCTTCAGTTCCATCGTCCCATTTTGTGTTAAATCATCTTAGGAACGGTATATTTTTTTACAGTTAACCAAACATTTATATCTATACATACATATAGACGAATTCTAGCCGAGAAACAAAGATCTCTACTAGTTCTCCCATATCTTTACACCAACATTTCTTTGTGTGAAGGAATCAAACTATTCATTAACACATATCCATATCCTCTTTTCGAAGAACACCACAAACAACCAAACAAACAAACAAACAACAATATCCCTATAACATACACACCGAAAGGAAAGAAAGCGATAAAAAAATGAACCTATCTGTATCTTTTAATGATTCGGATGCTTTGCTTTATTCCCTAAACAATCAAGGGACTAATAATAATGTTATACAACAACAACAACAACAGCCTCAGCAGCAACAGCAGCAACAGCAGCAACAGCAACAGCCTTTGATACAACAACAACGTTCTCAACTCCAGCCTCAGCAGCAAGGACAATACATAACGAATCATTCTAATCATCATACTACCAACGACTATTTGGATTTTGAAAATTGGTTGAATTCAGATAGATTCGATGATATCGATGGAGTGCTGGATGATGACCAGAATAACAACAATAATGATGATAATAATATTAATGATCCTGACGACGATGATGATGAAGTCAATATCAAAAGTGAGTACAACAGCGATGTATACAGTAGTAACGGTTCATTAACCGACAACATTTCTACCGTCAATACAAACAACAACATTGTCCCTATTCAAACTAATGACAGTCTCAACAGAGTTACTACTAATAACACCAATAATATCAATAATATCAATAACAATATCAATAATAACTACCCCTCTGTCAAGAAGGAGTTTACCACTATACCCTCCTCCACTTCTAGTAAATCATCTCAGGCGTCCTCTCCCATTGATAGTGTTATTTCGGATACATCTCCGTTATCCGATTCCATCTCTCCACCTATGAAATTAACAAAAACCAATTCAAATAAAAGAAACAGCATAACCTCCGGTAACTCTTCTTCCAAGGTGGCAAAACCAAGAAAGGATAGATCCTCTCATAACATTATAGAGAAGAAATACCGTACAAATATCAATGCTAAAATCCTAGAACTAAGAGATGCGGTTCCAACATTGAGAGCTGCTAATGAAAATGAGAAAATCAATCTGGAAGAATTAGAAGGTTTGATGCCGGCTGTGAAACTAAACAAAGCTTGTATTTTAGCTAAAGCTACTGAATACATTAAACATCTGGAGGCTAAAAATGCCGCTTTGATCAACGAAGTGCTAGCACTGAGAGCCGGAATGAACTCTCAATTAGTCCAGCCACAAATGATTGGATTCCCAGTTCAACCACAGCAACAACAACAGCAACCTCAACCAATACCGCAGCAGCAGCAGCAACAGCAACAACAACAGCCTCAACCTCAAATAATTCAAACTAGAGCAATGTCTCTTCCACAACCTCCACAACAAGGACAATATATTATTCATAACCCTACAGCCAATAATCAACAATTCCCACTCACTATGCAGCAAATACCAGTCGAGTCATCTTCTGAGTACGTCCAAATAAATGGAGGAAACTACATAGCCATTCCTCAATCACAAGGTCAACCACTACAACAACCACAACCACAGCCGCAACCGCAACAACAACAACCTCAGCAACCTCAGCAACCTCAGCAACCTCAATTCCAAACTGTCAATGGCCAACCAATTCAAATTGCTCAACATCCTCACCAACAACAGCAACAGCAACAGCAAATGTCATTAGGTAATAAGATCCTGGTTGGTGGAATGACTGCTATGGTTGGCTCTCAAGTGTTTAATGGTGGAAATGATCAATATGACTACAAAGGCTTATCGGCGTTGCCATTGGAACATATATTTCCTATTTTCTTTTCTAAACATTTCTCCACTATAATCAACTTTATGAAGTTAAGTCTTTTCTTTGGTGGTTTATTTTTGCTGGTTCATCCTTATCTTAATTTCGATATCAAGGACAATGATGAGGATGGATTACAAAAGTCAGTTCAATCATCATCATTATCTTCTTCTTTATCTAACAACACCTCAGGCTTATTGCTTCAATTAGTCGGTCAATTGGGTAAATTGATTGCTTATAAGACACATTTGTTCAGTCAAGATGCGGAGGAAATCAAGTCCCACGTTTCAGCATTGAACCTTAACTTTAAAACATTGATCATGACCAGACTGCAAACTGATGATAGTAATAACAACAACAATAATAATGGACTTTTAAAGCAATTGATGAGCACATATATGCAGGCACTGATGATGGATGATTTATCCATTCAACGTTCCTTAACTATTGATGAATTGATTCAATTCCAGTTCAATAAACTGATTATCATCAAATTGCTATCGGTGCAACTGGGTTCTTGGTTAAGCTACTTGCTTTCCCTACATAATTCTATTGATAGTTTGGTTTTGAGCATTGTTAAGTTGTTTGGTACTTTACCAGCTAAGAAGTTAGCAACACTCAATAGTGAAAGTAAGCAAATTGCAAGATTGATCAAATACGATTTACAATTCATTGAGTCCATTGAATTGTTTAACAATATACTTAAATTGGAAGATCATGAGGATGAGGATGAAGAGGATGAAAATGATGATGACCAAGAAACGGAAGATATCCATGAAGCTAATGCCAATAATCCAACGACTGTTTCCACAGGCCTACCAAAGGGTTCTTCCAGCTCTGGAAGACATTCCGCTACCTCTTCCAGTTATAATTCAATTAAGGAATTCATCGAAAACTCTTCATCTGAATCAGAGTTAACCATTTCTAACTTGATATCTACAATTAGATCATCCCAATTGTTGAATCAATACATGGTTGAATATTTGGCCCTGCTGTCTAATTCAGACATTGCTGAAATTTTGAAATCTGATGATGTTAATGATAATAATGCTGCTTCCAGTGGCTCTTCCCTATTTTCCTCTGATTTCAAGGATCATTCCTCGGCTTTATTGGAGAAAGTTTCTTCGGAACAACTAAATATTCCAGCTGCATGTGTTAAGTTAACCAAGTGTCAAACCATTTTCAAGAGTCTATTGAATCCTACCGATGTTGCATTGATTAACGAGACTTTACAGTTGATTTTGAGCAATATTGAAACCGCCGTTGACTTTAGTGAAGCTCTTAATTATAATGTTGAAAAATCATTAAGTCAAGAAATGGATGAAGAAGATGATTATGACGAGCAAGAAAACGTTCTCAATGATAATACTTCTCCAGTTTCACAGATTGCAAACTCTACAGTGAAGAAGATTTACAATTATTCTCAATCATATCATCCATACCATCAAATCAGTTTAATCTCAGAGGAAAACAGAATATCACTAACATGTGCTTTGATTCTTCATTATTACTCCGTTGGTGATATATCCAAGGGCCGCAGTTTGATCAAATACATGACTATCGACTCATTCAAGGAATACAGCAGTGTCACAGGAAATGGCATGCAAAACTGCTCGATCACTTCATATAACTCATTATCCTTATTATCATTCATTGCTACATTTAACACTATAATTGTGATACTACAACATGGTGTTGACCATTTGGATGAAGTTTCCAGTGCTGGTGCAAGAAAGAATGATGATGATGATGCCATTGGCGAGGACAATGACGATGATTTGAAGGCCACTAAATTGACATTAGAGTCAATCATGGCATTCCTAAGATTATACATTGGTTCATTCTCCAGTGACATATCCAACGATTCTATGAATAGGACTTCCAGTGTGGTTTCAAATACAACTACTTCCTCTGATTCATACAAGACCAATAATAATGGCCCATTCGATGAGGATTGTCCGTTGTCCGGGTTGGATTATCAATTGAAGAGTGATATAAGTCATAAACTAATCCACTTGGCAATGTCTCTAAACGGTTATGCTTGAGTATGGTTTTTTAGTTAGCTTTTACTTAACTTGTTTCTCCGCTTTTCATGCTTTATTTTTTTCTTTTCTTAACTCTTTTGCTGCGTTACAACATATAAACTATGCTTTTCTTTTTCATTTTCTTCAGTCTTTCTGGGTGTCTTTTTTTTAATACAATTGTGTTTTTTTGTGTGTTTTTGGATTTTTACTATATATTACAAGATCTACATGCTTTTCTTTTCTTTTCTTTTTCCATCTCTGCTATTATATCCCTTTTATTTCTCCTGTTTATCTAGTTTTATATGTTCCTCCAATTAGGAATTTGATTTAGTTCAATGGTATTATAATATACAATATAAGGTAATATAAATTATGTATACCCCAAATCGACCCGAAGAGTGAAATCGACGCCGCGTCGATATGACGTCGAATAAATTTTCCGGAAGGGAAAAGCAAAAAAAAAAGGCATTTTTGGTTATCTTTCTATCTCTTCCTTACTTATTTGATTGATATTTTATAACATTGATTTAATTAATCTTAAAATTTACATTCTCCATTTGATCTGAATTTGGTTTACATAGTGTGAATCAAAATAGAACAACAACAACAACAACAACAACAGGAAAAGGAACCTTGTTGCTTACACACGTCATAGAGGAAAGTTTTCACAATACAAACAATATCAAAAACAAACAATACATACACATACTCATACACGCTCTATCTCATTTCCCCAAATAAACGTATATTTGTAACAAGCAACTGGAACAAAAGATAATACAATAATAGATAGGATAAAACAAACAAAAAAAACATAATAATACAAGAATTCATATAATATACATATATCTATATATATATATATACCGAGAGAGATATTACCAACTCATTCATATAAGGAAGGATATTATGTCAACAAATCAACAAACTTTATCTATATCCCCTGAACTCAAGCTTGAAATATTTGGTGAAAATTCAAATAGATCCATCACAAAGCTAAAATCAACTACTAGTACTACCACTACCACTACCAAAGCAGGAAACAAAAAGGATAATAATTTAGCTGATATACCTGATTTAAACCATTGGAAAGAATTTGGAAACTATTTAGAGTCTTTGAAACAAATTCCCACCAATTTATCCTCAAACTCGGAGTCTTTGATTATCCAATCGAAACCAAACTCTAAAAACCCCCTCTCCCAACCATTACTGTACAGAATCTGCAATCATTGTAACAACCCAATCCTAGAAACTTCAATAGCTGAACACATCACTTTCTGTAAAGAACAGAAGAAGAAATCCGAACAAAGTACCAAGCTTGCAAGCATGCCTGTGACTGCTTCAAACAGCAATTCTAGCAAGAATTCATTGAACAAAAAGAGAAAGTTGGATGATACTAAGGAAAGCACACCATCCTCCTCTGGTTCAGGCACCCCTGCTCCTGATGATAGATCCTCAACCGGTGTTACCAACAATACCACAACAACATCAATAACAACAGCAACAGCCGCTGCATCTTCATCATCCACCGCAAGTGGTAAACCAGCAGCGAAAAAGCAAAAGAAGTCTGCTGCAGTGAAGAAGATTAAAAAGGAGTCTAAACCAAAATCTGTAGGTAGATCTAAAGGTCCAGTCGATGTTGAAAAGCAATGTGGTGTTCCACTTCCGAATGGTGGATTCTGTGCTAGATCATTAACTTGTAAAACGCATTCTATGGGTGCAAAGAGAGCTGTTCCTGGTAGATCTGCACCATATGATCAATTGCTAGCTGCATATCAGAGAAAGAACCAGGCCAAAATTGGTGCTGCTGCCGCTGCTGCTCAAAGAGCACAAGATGATTTAATGCATGGATCCGCTGTTCCATTAGATGACGAGGAAGAAACACAACAGGTTTTGGAAGCTGTCACAAGATCATCACCATGGCCTTTGGAGAGAAAGGTGCTGATGCCTGCAAGATTGAGAAATTCATTTTTAAAGATGAGAGAGATGTTCACCGGTGCTATCTTACCTAGAATGCCAGTCAACCCCTTGGGTCCCTTGCAAGGGCGTGCTGCGATGCTGAACATCGACAAGGCTACAGATTATGTTCTTCCAGTGAGAGCACAACATCATCATCAAAGAGCACTACAACAGCAACAACAGGCTGCTAAGGTCCAGGCACAATCTAAGGCAGTGACAACAACTTCTGCTGTGCAAACACAGGTTTCATCTCCACAAGTGCCAAATTCCGCCAATAATAGCCGTCCTCCTACTCAAAGTTCCACTCCTCAACAAGTTAATGCACAGATCAGTCTTGCTCAGAGAACGCAACAACAGGCTCAATTACAACAGCAGGCGCAACTACAGCAACAACAGCAGGCACAGAATCAAAAAATAGCTACACAGAAGAGAGCTCTACAGCAACAACAACAACAATTGAAGAAGACTGCATCAGCACAACAATTACAGCAGCAGCAACAACAACAACAACAACAACAACAACAACAACAGCAACAAAGAAACTTGATGGCTCAACAGGGTTCAGCTCCAGGGGGTGTTGCCAATGTTCCAACAGTGCAACAGTTGCAACAGCAACAGCAACACTTGGCTAGATTGGCACAAGCCAAGGGGGTTGCAAATGCTTCTAGACTACAACAACAGCAACAACAGCAACAACAACAGCAGGGTAAGACCGCAAATGCTAGCCAATTGTTACAACAACAACAACAACAACAACAACAACAAGCTGCTTCATCACAGATAAACATTCACAATATGACTGCTCAGGAGCGTCAACAATTTATCTTACAGCAACAGAAACGTCGTGAACAGATTCTCCAACACCATCAAGCACAACAGGCTGCTCAGCAGGCTGCACAACAACAGTTTGCAGCTGCCGCTGCCGCTGCTGCTAATGGAGGTACTGGACCTAATGGAGCTGGTGGTAGTTTAAACTATAATCAACAGATCCCACAGCACCTTCAACAAAACCAACAACGTCAGCAACAGGGATATCAAAATAGCTCTGCTGGAAGTGGAGATGGTTCTTCCTCTGGGTATTAAAAAAAAGGGGGACATTTCCTGCATGTCACATCCCTGGCCTCCATTGCTATCCTTCTTTTTTTTATTAATTAATATTATTTGTATTTCATTTTACTATAATTTGTATATTACTTACTACCATTTTCCTATAATATATTATATTTTCTATCTTTATTATATAATGTTACTGTAAAGTCATAAGAAAGGGCTACCCTTCTTTCCTTCTTTTTTTTTTGCATTTGTATATTTGTATATTTGTATATGTGTATATATGTACAAGTTTTGGAGGGGTTGGGGGGAAAGTAATTATATAAAATTAAAGCAAAGCTAACATCAGTAGTATCTGTGGTCTATCTACCCCCCATCTTATTTGGAATCGATTGTGGGGTCAGTGGACTGGGTCTTATCCACAACAGCTTCTTGCTCTTCCTTTTGCTTCTTCGCCTCATCCTTCAATTCTAGATCCTGCACATGGTCAGTGAACTTAACCCTGATGAAAGAGCCATGTTTCCAGTTTCCCTGCTCGTCAAAGTTCTCTGGGGAAGGTGGGGAATATTTGATCAACTGGTAATCTTTCAATAGATAAATACCATACCCAAAACCGGCCAACAAACCTATAGTCATAACATTAAATCTACCAGAAACAGACTTACTCATGATTGATTTGTTCTTTAATTAAATATTGGTTGACTAAATAAATGACTAGTAGTAGTAGTAATTTCTTATCTAAATATAGAGTAAAATTAACTGTTTTTTTTCTCTCTTTAAAAATATTTTTTTTTTCTCTGCTGAAGTGAAATCAAAAAAACCACAGAAAGGAAAGGCAAACTAATATTTGAAGAGTGTTTTTGTTGGGTTTTGATTCAATTTAATCTTACTTCATCTATTCATATATATATATACTATCTGTATCATGTCATTGCCAAAGAGAATTATAAGGGTATGTCTCTGCACATATTGTTTAACGAAAAAAAAAATGAAAGAGAAAGAATTCATTGTCTGTCTGTTCACATGATCATAAATATACTAACATAACACTCTTTATCTGTCTCTCTTGATAACCATCTAATCTCCTCAGGAAACCGAAAGATTATCATCCGATCCTGTCCCAGGAATAACAGCTACCCCACATGAAGACAATTTAAGATACTTTGATGTCACTATAGACGGACCTGCTTCTTCTCCATATGAAAGCGGAACTTTTAAGTTGGAGTTATATTTACCAGATGATTATCCAATGGTTGCCCCAAAGGTTAGATTCTTGACTAGAATCTACCATCCAAACATAGATAGATTGGGTAGAATCTGTTTGGATGTGCTTAAATCGAATTGGTCCCCGGCCTTACAGATTAGAACTATTTTATTATCAATCCAGGCTCTTTTAAGTTCCCCAAACCCGGATGATCCATTAGCAAATGAAGTTGCACAGGCATGGAAGGATGACGAGGCTAATGCTATCAAGACTGCTAGAGAATGGACAGAAATGTATGCTAAATAATCAATACTCCTCCTCCTCCTCCTCCTCCTCCCCAACTGACTAAATCATCTAATTACAATATATTACTGCTTTCAAATCATATACATATATACTTGTGATACGCTTTTCTTATCTTCCATCTATTTGATTCATTTTACCCCTCCCCCCATCCTTTTTTCTTTCGTTCTATTTTGAATTTTCTTCTTAATTTTCATTTTGATTGTACTTTTACTCATCTAGGTTATTACATTGATAATAATATGGCTTTATGCCTATTTCAACATAAATCTAAGGTGATGGATGAATAATATTCACCACCATTAAACGTAAAAGATCAAAATAATATATATATATATAAACAAATCTATTTATAAGTGACTTCTCTCCTTCAAAAGTTGTGGTTCGTTACCGGCAATAGACACTTCGCCGCTCCAGGCAGCAGCCAAAACATCAGCAAAGTCACTAACATAGACAATCTCCAAACCCAGCTTATCCTTGATCCATTTTTCAGCAGCTCTGTTGACAGAAACACTCTGTTTGGTTCTCAACAGTTTCTCCTCCTCTGCAATCATCTCACCAACTAGATTGGTGGCTAGCTCCCTATCAGTCAAATTGTAAATGTAATCATCAATAATGTCCTTTCTGTTCAATCTTGGAACCAGAACCTTGGAGATACGGCCAGTTAAATGAGCACCCAATAGCTTTTCCTTTAAGCCACCAATAGGTAACACCTTACCAGTTAAAGTTATCTCACCAGTCATTGCAATATTGGAGGGCACAGGTTTTTCCAATATCAGTGACATAAGACATAATGTCATTGTAATACCAGCAGAAGGACCATCTTTCGAGATACCTCCTTCTGGGACATGCAAATGGATATCCAAGTTGTTGTATCTTCCAAGCAATTTTTCATTGTCAATTATGACTCCCTTATTACCAACCAATAACTTTCGGTTCAATATGTGTGCAACCAAGGTGTTTGCAATCTGAGAACTCTCCAACAAAACCTCACCAAGTCTACCGGTACATGTTAAACTTTGTCCGCCTGGTAATCCAATCATCTCAAATTTGAGCAACGAGCCAGAGCCATCGGAATTGTAGGAAAGACCATTGACTAAACCGAAATCTTGTTGGATCTTTGTACGTGAAGCAGGGAATGAATCTGCGTTAGATAAATGTGGTGGAATACCGAGATATTTAGGTAGATCCGATTTCAACACCAATGGATTATATGCCTTTCCCTTCTGCTCACCAGAATCATCAAAGCTATCAGTGTATTCAATAGCCTTCGATCTACATATTGCAGCAATTAGTCTTTCTAAATTTCTAATACCAGACTCACAGGTGTAACTGAGTGCAATCTTCAAAATGGTATCGTCGTCTATGATGACAGAATTATCCGGTAGTCCATTTCTTGTAATCTGTCTTGGAATGACATATTTTTTGCAAATCTCAACTTTTTCGTAGTAGTTGTAACCAGACAACTCAATGACCTCCATTCTATCCCTTAGAGGCTCGCTTAACTCCCATTGATCGTTGGCAGTACAAATGAACAGCACCTGGGATAGGTCAATAGGGAATCCAACATACAAGTCCTGGAAGTTGGTATTTTGCTCGGGATCTAACACTTCCAATAGAGCGGCTTCTGGATCACCCTTTCTTGAGTTTGAACCGATCTTATCAACTTCATCTAATAAGATCACAGGGTTCATGCTCTGGCATCTACGTAGAGCTTGTATAATCAAACCTGGAATGGCACCAACATATGTTCTTCTATGACCCTTCAAATCAGCAAAGTCATTCAGACCACCAACTGAGATTCTTTGGAACTTCCGGTTTAAAGTTGATGCAATCGATTTGGCAAGAGAAGTTTTACCGACACCAGGTGGACCAGTTAATAATAAAATTGGGGCCTTTGTGTTATTGGCCTGTGCATCGGTGCTATTGACAATAGTGTCCGATTTATTGGTAGACGCAGGCTTACCGCTTGGGTCATCGCCTAATGTAAATTCACCATCATTCTGCTGGTTCTCTCTACTTTTAATTGGTTTAATTGATTTCGATTCAGTTGCTCTGTTGATTCTATCATGTAATTTTAAAACAGCCAAGTATTCCAAAATTCTCTCCTTGACACTCTCCATTCCGTAGTGATCATTATCGAGTAATCTCTTGGCCTCGTTGTTGTCAATATTAATAGAGTTTATAGTTGAATACTGATTCTTTGGGATCCATGGTAAGTCCATAACCACCTCCAAATAAGTTCTCAACACTTGGTAGTCTAATGAGCTTGATTGCATTTGAGAAATACGTTTAAAGTCTTTGGTTATTAAACGCTTACCATCATCAGAAATCATAAGTTCATCTAAGCTGTCAATAAAGTCAGAAATATCCTGTAGATCAGACTCACTGTCACTGTTGGAACCTGCTGAAATTGATTTTGTGGCAGGGGTTTTCCTTGCTAATGGGTTTTTAGATGTCGGACCCCCTGAACCGATTTGTTCAACGAGCAATCTCAAATTTTTCAAGTGATTGGAGATGAACTGTGATCTGAGGATATCGCCTGTAGCAGAACCCAATCTGTTGTCCAAGTTTTTCCAACTTTCCAAGATGTAATCAACGTTTAAATATTGTTCGAAGAGTTGGTTACCAAAGTTAATACACTCTTCAAACTTGTCCAATCTCTCATAGTAATCCATTTGTGATAAATAAAACACTTTCTGTTTGATAGAAAAGCAAAATAGAGCCATTAGAATATCATTGTATTGGAAGAATTTCGTTGTTTGCTTCGTCAGCTGGTCGATTTCAAATGATCTGTAGAGGTTTTTCAATCTTGTCAAACCATTCATAGTCTCTGCTGGGTATAATTGAGAAAATAATAGTCCTGAGATTGGTGAGAGTTTACCAAACAAATATTTTAGTTTAGCATCCTTCAATGTTTCTTCTTCAACTGAGTTATTGTCATCTGATGATTCAAACGACAGAACAGAGTCATCGTTAAATTGGTTGATAAAATCACTCACATTGTCAAAGAACTTTAACAATGGACCCATGAGACTGAGGCATTTCTTCATAACCTGTTTATCATTATTTAGTCTCACGGAATCTGGGAAGTCAATAATCATTTGCTTCTCCATAGGCTGGTCGTCTAATGAATGAACTTCACCTTCACCTTCACTGGTGACAATTAAACCTCTCGTGATCGCCCTTAAACTGAAGATAATCTTATCGTTATGTTCATAAACCTCCATGATTTTACAGATTGTCGCCACAGGAGACACTTCATTTTCATAGGCAGCATAGTTAAACCCTGGAAGGAAACCAACAATCATTGCATTATCTGTGTCCAAGTTGAATTTTTCATTGATCAAATCCACCCCTTGTTTGCCATGATCAGATAGTCTTTTGCCGTTTCCCGAGTAAGATTCAATGTTTGCCATTAAAATGGTTTTGATTTGCTTGGTCAGACTTTTCTCTGAGATAGCATTACTGCTAGTAAAAGTTGAAAGGATCGATAAGGCATCTTGCTTACTGAAAATAGTTCTGTATGTGACTCCAGGCAAATAAACGATTCTAGTTTGTAGTTTCACCAACGGCAAAGTCACTGATAGTTCGCTTGACTTCCCCATATCTTGATAATATTTCTTGTTTGTCAGGGATATGTGTGGTGTGTTTTTCAAAATACCCTTATAATTACAATATAATACCAATATATGAATAATATAATAATGTCGGTAATGTGGGTAATGAAGGAGTAGGAGAAATAGTATCTGATTTGTTTGAACAACAACAAAAATGAGGTGAAAGCTCCAGTGCTTATCTATAATGGATTCGGTTTCCCGATTAGGCTTATGAGCGGTGCACTACTTTTTCTTAGTACGTTATCTGTCACAATACATCATCGTATGGTTAACTTACGGGTGGTTATGGTGTTATACAAGAAACTAGAAACTAGTTACGCATTAAAGTACAAAGTAAAAGTAAGAAGCAAAAGAAAGGAACAGAAAAGACGGGAAAAAGTAAAATTAAAAGAGATATAAGAAAGGGAGAGAGAGAGAGAAAAAGTAGTATTAGTATTAGTAAGTCTATGTGTAAGAATATGAGTATAATTATGAGTATGAGTATTAGTTAGTAATATTAGTATAATATAGTAGGTAAGTGATGCATGCTGGAAAGGGTTATGTATTGTTTTTGTAACATCCAAATAAAAAAAAAACACAAATAAAAAACACTACGATAAAATATGGTTCCTTATCCAAAGAACCTTGAGTAAGCCGTTAAATACAATATATAATGTTGATCTAGTATTGATGAGTATGGATGGAATCAACGTGTTCAACCTTGACCATTGGTCTGTAGAGAGGTTGCCACATTTGTCCCTTAACCCATTCCAAACATCCCTCGAAATCTCTTGGAACCTTCACAAATCCACCTTCTGGAGCTTCTTCGGATTCCACAGTAGCAACACCTTCTTTCAAAGCCTGTAGAATAACAGCAGTGGCAACCTTAGCGGATGTTTCCACGATACATTCCAATGGGGCCAATAAACCAGCCTTTGGATCCTTGAAACCTGGAGAGTCGGCAGCCAATTGGTCAACAGCGGCGGAGATCATAGTATCAGAGATAACAGTGGCTCTTGATAACACAGCACCTAAACCAATACCTGGGAAGGTGAAACAGTTGTTGTTCTCTGAAATAACGTGGCCATTGACCGGCTTGAATGGAGAACCAGTAGCAACTAATGCATTGTATTCAGTCCATTTAAGGGCATCTTCAGGGACACATTCATGCAATCTTGTTGGGTTAGACAATGGGAAGATGATTGGTCTTGGGTTGTGTTTGTACATTTCCTTGATAACTTCTTCATTAAAGGCACCAGCTTGTGTGGAACAACCAACTAACACTGTTGGCTTGATCTTGCTGACAACATCCACTAGGGATCTGGTATTGATGCCCTCCCATTCGGATGCTGGGTCAGCATACAATTGTTGAGCTGGAGTGGACTTATCGTGCATGGCATCGGTGATTAAACCTCTCTTATCCAGACAGTGGATCTTGGATCTAGCTTCTTCCTTGGTGGCACCGTGGGTAACCATGTGGTTGACAATTTGATCAGCGATACCTAAACCTGCAGAACCAGCACCGTAAATAACGACACGAGAGTCTAGCAATTCTCTGTTTGTTATTTTCAAGGCAGCGGACATTGAAGCCATCACAACGGCACCTGTACCTTGTATATCATCGTTGAAACAAGGCAGTTTGGTTCTGTATTTTTCCAAAACTGGTCTACCATTCGTGACACCGAAATCTTCAAAGTGCAAAACTGCAGTTGGGAATCTTTTTTTGAATGAAGTGATGAACTTATCCATGAATTCATAGTATTTTTCACCTCTGACTCTTGGAAACTTGTTACCCATGTACAAATCATCCTTTAACAAGTTTTCATTGTTGGTACCTGGATCTAGGGCAACTCCAATGACTCTACCTGGGTGTAAACCACCACATAGGGTCATCAAGGCAGCCTTAGCGATGGAGATTCTAACACCACCCACACCTTGATCACCGATACCCAAGATACCTTCACCATCAGACACGACAACGTAATCGACATCCTTGGCTTCACCAAAGGCAGCCAATCTTTCGTCAATGGAATCCAAATCGGTGATATCTAAGAAACAACCTTCTGGCTTTCTGAATCTATGTGAGTAAGCTGCAATGGCATCACCTTCAGTTGGGGTGTAGATGATTGGTAACAGTTCTCTAATGTGTCTTCTCACCAATTCATAGAATAACACCTTGTTTTGTTGTCTCATGGATGTACAGAAATCATTCTTGGCCAAAGGTGTCTTAAGGAAATGCAATTGCTGGTAGGCTCTATCCACTTGTTCATCCAAAGTGTTGACAACAGGAGGTAGTAAACCATTCAAGGCAAAGGCATTTCTCTCCTCCAATGTGAAGGCGGAACCCTTGTTGAATAGAGGGGAGTTTAATAATTGGAAACCTTGGACATCACATTCGATTGGACCTCTGACAGATAATCTAGTGGCCTGTGGCGATTCTTCGGAGAATTGATCACCAATTGGGGTCTTGACAACTGTTGATTGCAGTCTGATGAATTGCTTAACGGCAACTCTCTTATTTATAGTGAGTGAACGAGCAAACATTGTATTTATGTGTATGTATGTATGTATAATGAATGCTATATATATTGAGACAAGTTCCTTTTAATTTAATATTTTCTCTCAGATAAGATGGAGGAAATTTGAATTAGAATTAAAAAAAAAGTGTGAGTCACTGTGTATATATATGTTATTGATTTAACTAGATCAATTAAGATGAATTAATTTTATATGAATAAAGGAAAAAGAAAAAGAATATACGACTCGATTGACTTATATGAAGAAAGAAAACAATAAATATTTAATTTTTTTGAATTACGAAAAGATACTTATATATATATATATATATGGGTGTGATAATAATAGCAAATCATTATATATATATATGTATATATATATCTACTAACTTGTAATATTAGCCTACATTATTATTATTATTATTATTATTATTCAGTATATAACTATTATAGTAGTAGTTATGGTATTGTAATATAAAAATTATATAAGAAAACACGTTTGAAAAAATTTTAAATTTTTTTTTTCTTTGGTGGAAAAGGCCGCTCGCTAATTAGGAGGAGCCGGACAAAGTCGGGTATTAAAAACTTATACCCTCAGATACACTTACCTTTCACTTTTTACTTTTTAACTAACTACTTTTAAATAACATATGATAAGTAGATATACAGTATAGGTGTATATACCTATATCTATTATTTATATATACATATATATATATATATGTGATCCAAACAACATACAAAATGACGTGAGAACAAACGAAACAGGTGGTGGACTCTGTTAATCCGTCTCTCCACCAATTGTTTATGTTTCCCACTGTCTGCCCTTCCTCCCTCCTCCTCCATCCCCCCTTAGTTTATTTGATGCATCAAGATGTGGTATGTATGTATATATATATATTATATATATATATGAAGCATAAACAATTAAAATAGAATAGAAGTAACAATCAACTTACATTACACCTCATTAGGTCTTTTGGATTTATTTCCCTCACCGGTAATCATATTACCAGTAACTTATTTATTGAATGCTTTTCACTTCAAAACAGGGGGTGCCCAACCAACCAGGGGTGTCTCTTTTAATTAACCGTTTTTTCTCTCTTTCTCTCTTACTCTCTCTCTCTCTCTCCTTCTCCTTCTTCTTCTTCTTCTTCTTCTTCTTCTTCTTCTTTCGGATCCATCACAACCTATTATATTTCTATTTCTATTTCTATTTCTATTTCTATTTCTATTTCTTTAAAGAAAAAAAACAAAGAAAACAAAGTCTCCTATACATAGCTAATCATCTTGAATCGCAGGACGAGAACTCCGAAAAAAAAAAGATTTTGGTTGTCGTTAGCGAGCTCCACCTCCGAAATAAAACACCTCTTAGAGGAGTTAACAATGTAAAACCTCATTGTACCATTGTACAAATACATACATACTCACTCAGCCATAGCTGGTGTGGGCTTTACGAAATGGATATCGTAGATATCGTTGATAGATACAATTACTGATGGTATGCCTTATGTAACAATGGAACATCGAATATACATTCATACGCACACACACACACACACACACACACAACCAGTATTTCTATTTTTCACTGGCACAGTAGTACAATCAGAAGATGAAAAGGAAAAAAGTATCATATATGATGTGAAATAGGCGGATCAAAAAAAAGAAAAGAAAAGAAAAGGAAAAGGAGTTCGTTTATTGTTTGTCCGACAATCGGTTTACCATTAAAGGATACATACCATATTTGTAGCTAGCTACTAACATTTAAATTTATAACTCCAATCTTTTTACCATTTGTGTCACATCAAAGTTTTTATCCTCTAGATACATACATATCCATACACACCTTATCTATACGATAATTACGGTACATACTATAAATGTATCTACAGATCAGAAGAGCATTAGAATAGAGAGATTTGAGAGACAGAGAGAGATTTGATTTGAAGATTACCGGGAAAAAGGGGCCAGCCTCACGCAGTCGTAACATTTCGGAGTAGCCGCGTTTTAGAAGTCCGAATCATGGATTTAAAAGATTTATATGTTTTTTTGTATGTATGTATGTATGTATGTAGCTAAGTTTTATCTATAAAGTAAAGAAAAAAAGATATCGAATGGTGTTATGTTCTTTTATATTATGTCGTGTATAATTAAGCCCCTAGGTAATCCTGGAAATAGATCAGTTCATATGGATTGGAGTCAAACGTTGTCAATTTTGAATTGTAAAAAGTCACCAAATGAGACAACAAATTAACCTTATCCTCTAGTTTTTCAAACACAGACACAATATCCGACAAATGAGAGAACAACGAACTCATCAATGAGTTATTAACGTGTTTCACATCAGGCTGGTTGGAAATGATAGCCAATTGAATGGCAGACTTGATCACTTGATGAATGGCCATATAATAAAACGGATTCTTTGCCAATAAATCACCCAATTCATGATAGTTACCAAGAGCCTTGGTCAATTCTAATGTACACATCATGCACTTGTACTGTGTCTCCAAGTATATATCATTCATGTTCTGTGTGAATCTCCCCGGTTCCTTCTCTAACGTCTTTGTGAACACAAGAATCAACGACTGTAGCATTCTGATCTTGATGATGTCGATTGTGAATGCATTGATATCCATCTTATCCAATGAATACCCACTGAATGAAGAGCCGAGGAAATCCAACTTTAAGTAAAAATCATTCAACTTGATAACCATAGAATTCAATATCGGATCATCCAACTTGTTACCAACGGCACAGATATCATTGCTCCAACAAAGAACCTCATGCACCACAGTCAACAACAACACATGGATTCCAAATTGACTGACAGGGTAGAGAATCTCCCCTCTTTTCACAGCATCCAAGCCTTCAAATAAAAATGGAGTCATTGTGTCCTTGTATATGATCTCCTTAGGGATATGTTTCTCTCCAACTTCGTGGAAATATGCTAGGTTTAAAATTGATGGTAGTTTAGTAAAGATTCTAGTAGGTTCCAATATTGGATGTAAGTTTTTCCCCAATGCAAGGTACTTATCGAAGCAATATGTTTTGTAAAAAGTTCTTCGAACCTCCTCCTTTAATGCCCATGAGGGGTACATTTCTGTCTCCTCTAGAAAGGAATCATTATTGGCCTTGTTGGAACTCATACCAAATGGATGACGTTGGTCAAAACTGTCATACTCTTTGAGTTGGCATAATCGTATTACCTTCGCCAATGTCAGTGGACACTTCAGTGTCTTCCCCTTTCTAATCTCATAATCAGACAACAGACACATCGTTTGGCATGAGGTAATTGAGTTATATGTCTTTATACCTGTCTCATTAGTTTCTAATAACCGATATAAAAGTGCCTCCGATTTAGTGTAATACTGTCTGGCCCGAATGTCATCTTCATGAATTGCCAACACCACTGACCAAATGGCGTACGCTAGAGCTCTTGTAATTAATAATCCCTTCTTGTAATTATCCAAATACTTTGGACTGAAGATAATCTCAGATAAATAGTCCAACTCTTGGAAGAAATAATCATGGATTTTACCCGCCTCTTCATCTGACATGTCGGGGATCATGTTGTTAATGTCATCGAATGGTGTCAATGTGTTGGCGCTGGAAGTTGTTTTGCTCACCATTGAGGAAGAAGCATTAATAGACGATACAGAGGATGAGCTTCTGCGGAAATGCTCCACTGAACTGTTTGTCGATGATTTGGAGTTTCTCTCTGATGATATTGAAAACTGCGACAGTGAACTGAAATCGCCATCGCTGACCGATGCATCTCTTCTGCTGACCATTCTATGACTCTGCAGATGGTGGTTGTGATGTAGTGGTTCTTTCGTGACTGTGATGGGATCATTATCATATACAAGTTCTCCTGTGTTTGCCTCCAAAGTTGTGTTTCTCCATTTCAAGGGCTTCCGTTTCTTGACCTTTTTCGTGGGCACGGTCGGAGTAAATGTACATTGTAGGCTTGCCTTGGAACACCCCTGACAGACACTGTCAGTGATGGGCACACATTTGACTTTCCTCTTTCTGCATCGGTCACATGCACGTCTATGTTTCGGGGACCTGTTTTCAGTTTCTGTTATCGGAATCATCCTAGTAAACTCTGATATGTGGGATGTTTATGATGTGTGAGGGAATCGAAAACTTCTTAGCAGACAAAACAAGTTGAAAGAACAGTCCACAGTAATAACAAAAAAAAAAGAATAAACAGATTAGTTAGTGATGAATAAATGATCAGTTGGTAAATGAAAATATATATAAATTCCATGATTTAGGGGGTAAGAAAACAAAAAAAAAAAAAATAATAATGATGATGATGATATGATGGATATTGTATGCAAGTAATATTATTTAGCGGGATTAAAAGTTTCCTCTTTTGGTACGGTGCCCGCACCGAGTCGCTTTTAGCAGGAAAAGAAGAAGCAAAAAAAAAAGAAAAGTTTCATTTTCATTTACTTAACAGGTTTAACTGGTATGTATATGGGTATATGGGTATACTATCAATGGATGTCAATCAAAATGAAATGATTGATAATACGAAAAATTCCAAGCAGGAAAACTACACAACAACATCTAACAGCCTTGAGGAGAAGAAGACGACGACAACGACGACGACGACTACAACGAAGAAGAAGAAGGCGAAAAATAACAGAATTCCTTCAACAGATCCAAACAGCAGAAGGCAGATACAAATTTCTAAGGTTTTATCCAAACTCCTCAGGCACGATGCAATAAAGGAGAAACTGAATATAGATGATCAAGGATTTGTCAATTTGAAGCAACTATTAGCACATAGATATTTGAAATCGTTGAAAACAACACCAGATGAGGTTTTTGAAATTGTGAATAATAATGATAAGAAGAGATTTAAAATCATTCTAAGAGTCATCGGAAGTGATGATGATGATGATGATGAGTTTTCCATGGAATATAATCCTAGTAAGCTGGATCAGTACTTTATTTGTGCTTTACAAGGACATTCTTTGAAATCAGTGACAAATTCATTTGAATTGACCGAACTAGTCAACATTGATGATTATCCAAAGGAGATCATCCATGGTACCAGTGTAAGCAATTGGAAATTGATCTGCGAATCCAAAGGTTTGAAAAGGATGCAAAGAAACCACATTCATTTTGCTGGTGGATTGCCAGATTGGTTAGTTGAGAAAAGACGAATGCCCACCGGAGAAGAAGATGGCAAGGATAATGTCATTGAACAACAGTCAGAAGACAGGGAAAAGGTCATCAGCGGGATGAGAAAATCTTCTAAAGTATTAATATACTTGGATGTTTCTAAAATAGCCAAAGAACCATCTTTAAAGTTCTACAAGAGTGGCAATGGTGTCATTCTAACCCCTGGTGATGAAAATGGATTTCTCTGTGAAGAATATTTTGCATACGTCACAGATATCTTCGGAACCCCAATTTGAATCCAGCTTTTTTTTACTATTTTGTAATAAATTAATTCATGATACATGTTTTGTATAGTTTCATAATAAAGTTAAATTATAGAAGACAAGGGAATTGGATGAGTGGGTGATAATTTAAACAAAAAAAAATCAAATGTAAATATATAAACCAAAACAAATATAAAACAAAAAAATCAAAGCAGATGGGATAGGAAAAAAAAGGGGTAGAGTTGAATACAGAAAAGAAAAATGTGTGAAGTGAGGCACACAACAGTATATATACAACAAGTAAACAACAAGACAAGGAAAAAAGAATTAAAAGAAAAAAAGAATGTTGAAATATCTAAACAAGCCACCAGGAAAGAGAACATCAATATTTGTAGCAGAAGGAAAGAAAAAAAAAGGGAGCACAGCAGATGATTCCTTTCCTCCTTTCATTTATATCCAAATATAAGTATTGATTGCTTGAACTTTTAATAATAGATCCAGTCTATTAAAGTGTATTGCAATATTTGAGTCAGTTTATTATTTAAATCATTATTTATTATTAGTGGTGGGTGATGGGTAGTAGTAGAGGTAGTATTATCATGCATGGTATTGTTATTAATTGTGGGTTTGAAAAAATCATTGTTCATGTCTGAATTCCAACAACTTAGACAATTCAGTAGTAGGACAAGCCTTCTTGAAGAACTTGTGTGTCAACAACTCTTCTGAATTAGCTCTGTGCTTAACTTCAACACATAAACAAACACTTAAAAAGTTCATAATGTCATCAGACAACAATTTAGGATTCTTCAAGGTTGGGGTACCATTGGATGCAATTAGATACAATGCTTTCAATGGTTCTTCGTTTAAATATGGAGGTTCACCTTCGATCATCTCAATGGCAACAATACCTAAAGACCACACGTCAGCCTTTTCATCGTATTCCTTCTGTCTGACAACTTCAGGAGCCATCCAGTATGGGGTACCAACCATAGTGGCTCTCTTTGACTTCTCATTTGTCAATTCAGCAGAGAAACCGAAATCAGTAATTTTAACATTACCCTTGGCATCCAGTAGAATGTTATCAGATTTGATATCTCTGTGGATAAAGTTCTTCTTATGCAAGTGATGTAAACCCTTGGTGGTTTCGAAACAAATACAGGATATTTGTTCTTCTGTCAGTCTTGGATTGTTATCGATGACATCTGTCAATGCACCACCTTCCATGTACTCCATGATAACCCACAAATCAGCAGGACCATTCAAGTATGCTTCAATGAAATTGACAATGTTCTTATGGTGGGAGTCCTTCATCACCAAAATTTCATTGACAATCAATCCCTTTCTACTCTGCTTGTTCAAATCCATTTGTTTAATGGCAACTTGTTTACCGCCCAATTTTAATGATTTAGCTAAATACACAGAACCACTAGCACCTTGACCAGCCTTTTCAATGATTTGAAAGAATGGAGCTGGATTGGTATTTATAACCACACTTCTCAATTTAGCCATGATTTGTGCATCTGTTAGACTGGATATACGTCTGTCGCTGTGATGTCTTGGAGTAGATCCAGCCAGTTTCTTTGCAGTTAGTTGTTGACCAGCCTTGGTTCTAGCGGCCAGAGAGGTGCTGTAAGGGTTGTGGTTTATTGGAGAGGATGCAGATGCAGCGGCAGCTAGTGCCATACTCTTACCACTACCAGTTGGGGATTTTTTGAATTGCTGAGGAGACGGTTGTTGTTTAAGGGCATGAGGGCTTGGGTATGGATGAGGGTTAGGATGTTGATGAGGACGTGGAGCATATTGTTGTTGTTGTTGCTGCTGCTGTTGAGGTCTTGGAGGGCCTTGTCTAGCTGTGATTGGAGATTGCTTGGAATATGGGTTCTTAGGAACAGAATAGTATGGACTCTTTTGATCAATTGGAGAAGCATTGGAGGACAATGGCGAAGGGATCGGACTTGATTTGTTCATGACATTCACATTAGTGTTCAACTTCAAGTTTTGATGAACCTTCAGAGGGGTCTTCTGGCCATTTATAGGATTTGGAGGTAATTGTACAGAAGGCTTTGGAAGAGGAGCCGGAGGTGCTTTTCTAACAGGAACGTACGATGGTTGCTGTTGCTGCTGTTGATGATGGTGGTGGTGATGCTGTGGTTGTTGTTGTGGTTGTTGCTGAAGTTGAGCAGATGGAGGAGCAGGAGGAGCCCTTCTTGGTTGCAGGAACTTGTCATCGCCTGCTGCCAAACCCTTGGATGATGATGCAGATGATGATTCTGAGTAGGGTTTAGTTATGTCACTCATCAATTTCGTTGGAGTTTCAGCGTTCAATGATGTATTTCCATGGCCAGACGATGGTTGATCTGAGTACAGGCCATTTCCGTTGGAGCCACTGTTTGGAGGAGTGTTAAATGATGAGTTATTAGTGATTGCAGGAGAAGCAGATAAATTGCTCATAAATGGTGATGAGCTCTTTGCAAGGAATTTATCGTGATAGTCCACGTTAGGGGACATCATTTCAGTGTATATTTTCAAAACATCTACAACAGCATTTGGATCAGCTTCAATGTCTTCGTATGTGATATTTGAAGAGTTCAACATAGCAACCCATTCAGGAGCGATACCTCTAATTTTGTATCCACCATTGGAAGGGTCAAATGAGATTCCAGTCTCATGGTTAAAGTTGATTGGAGTGGAGAACCCCTTCTTAGGGCACTTGGCCAAAATGGAGTCGATCCACAAGTTCATTTCTTGTTCAGTCTTGGTAGTGACATATGTTGAGCCAGTCTTGTGGACAATCTCAAAACAGTTTGTACGCATATTATTTTTGAAACAGGACGTGATGTGAAGCACTGGGATTCTCAACCAGATTTCAGACTTGTCGTCATTTCTGTAAAAATCCAAGCTGATATCGTTCAAAACCAGGTATTTTTTAGGCCATCTAAATGAGATGATACCATCTTCTTTCACTTGGACCCAACCGTGTCTTCTCTTTGGAATCTTGGTATGGATCTTTAATCTGCCCATTCCTAAGTCAGGGTTATTGTTGTTATTATTGGTGTTGTTGTTATTACCATTACTGTTTCTGCTGGTATTCAGATTATCAGTAGAATCATCTGACGAGTTATTGCTATGATACGATGACGCTGGAGGCTGAGGAGCTCGCCCTATATTTGTAAATGAGGAGGAGTATTGTTCAGGGGTAGTCGAGTAGGACATCATCTTTCTTTATTTGTTATATATTGGTGTTAGTTTGATCGAGATGCTTTTTTTTCAACCTTTTTTTTTTGTTATTATTATGATTAATGTTGTTGTTGTTGTGGGTGCTGGTGTTGTTCTTGCAGGGATAGTGATAGTAGTTGTTGTTGTTGGCGTTGTTTCTTTTCAGGGCGAAACGATTATATGTGATTCAGATTATAATATACTGTATATATATATTATAATAGGATAAGTGTTAAAACGTTTTAGGGTTAAGTATTCTATGGAACGCGTTTGCGTGTGTATGAGAGGTTAAAAGGTTTATTTTTTCGATAACACGGGATGAATATAAGGAGGATGAATGGATAGGTATTCTAATTGATATATATATGTTTATTTATTCTAATCTTGACAAGAAAAAGGGAAAGGTCAAAAAAAGAAAACACTTAGATGGATATGAACAAAAAAAACGGGTTGTTTTTTTCTATTGAATATAAGCTGTCTATAGTGTAATAAACTAGTGTTGTATTATATGTGTATATATATATATATATATATAATAATAGTAATAGAGAGAGAGAGAAAGAGAAAGAAAGAAAGAAAGAAAGAAAGAAAAATGTATTCGACACCAAAAAGAAGAACACCAAAAACAACACAGACACACAGACACACCCAGCCAAGGGTTTAGTTTTTACTTAAGATTGGATTTCTTACAATTTACATGCCCATTCATGCCCAATTCATATAATTGTAATAATACAATAGAGAATAATAAATAATAATAATAATAATAATAATAATTCAATTTCCATTGAAAGGGGCAAAAGTACGAAATAACTATAACTATAACTAACTAAACGAACGTACACCCAAATCTCAATAATAATAATAATAATATATAGCTAGACTAACATACATACATAGTAAATAATATATAAACAAATCAAATAAACAATGGGGGGAAGGGAAAAAAAAAAGCTCGCCCCTCGCTGCTTAAAGAAAAACGCGTTTTCTTTTCTGCCTAATTAGGCAATGGTAGGATCCCCTTTACTGATGACACGCCTCGCGTCGTTGGCAGATGTTTTTTTTTTTGCCTTTACCCTCCCCCATTCACTCATATCTTCCCCTTTCTATCCCGTTTTCATGAAGACATTATATATTTAAATTATCATCGTGTATACAGATCGTTACACAAAGTATATATATATATGTATATTCATAATAGTATGATCAAACAGACAACCAACCGACCAAACAAACAAACGGATAAACAAACAAACAAACAAAAAAACAAATAAATAAACAAGCACGTAAAGCAGGTTAACGAAATAGGTTCTAGCTCATGTATCATTTATTATTTCTATTTCCAACATCTTACTTGACGTCAAATGTGTGGCCTGTTAGTTGTTGTTATTGTTTTATCTTATATTTTTCTTTTAATCAACTGTACATTTTATGAGGATGTAGAGAGATAAGTTTGGGTTCCGCCTTATAAAATTGAATAAAAAATAACCTTAATAATACAGGTTGGATTTCGCTGAGATCCCCACATGATACCAACATGTGCATATAAGCATAACTTAATATATCCGCCTTCTTTTCTATGTACACACACATAGATGTAAATATATATATCTATTATCTCCGTGTCCGTCTTCTACCTCTTCCGTGTATTCTTTGTCGTCTAGTTCTTCGTCTTCTATGCCTAGTTCTAGTTCTAGTTCCATTTCTTGGTCTTGCTCTTTCTCTTTCTCTGATATCTCCTTCCCTGACTAGATCACACCCATCATATCCTTTATCATCATCTTCATCATCGTTACTATCACTACCACTGTCTAGTCTATGTAAACGCTCTTCTTCACTGGTATTGTTATGGTTGGGTCTGGATATTTCACCTATAATTGTTGAATGAAAATGTGGAGGAGATACTAAAATAGAACAATATGATCCCTCTGATATGACTGATTGTGGTTGTTCCGTGTTGATAGTACTAGTGGAAGTATTAAAGTGATTATAAATAGCATTCACCGTATCTCTCATGGCTTCGTATTCGGCATCCTCATCAACTTCATTTGCATCCGCATCCGCATATGCACGGTTAAAAATACTATTATTATTATTATTATTATTATCATCATCATCAGTAGTAGTATCAGCATTATCTTCATTATTATCACTATTTGGCATATTAATGTCTATCTCCGGTGGTGATGCTGATGTTGATGTACTTTGATTTCTCAATGGTGAGGAAGATGACGACCGGTCACTATCGATTGTCACTATCGACGCAAGAATTGACGGTATTGATGAATTCAAATTGGACAAGTTCGGTGGAACTCTTGATATTATCTGCATTTCTTCATCATCTTCATAATCTTGGTTATTTAGAAGCCCGTTGTAGCCCTGTTGTAGTTCAGGGTCCTCATACAGTTGAAAATTGTTTGTAGCCAATTGTGGTACAGTAGCATGGCCTGTGGTATATCCCTCGTTCTCCTGTCCAATGTCATCGTTATTGTTATTGTAATTATTATTACCAATATTTCTTGTTAGCAGTGGCATGGCTGCAGCTATATTTGATGTCCCTTCTTCTTCTTCTTCTTCTTCTTCTTCTTCTGCTCCTCTGTCAGTTCGATGTATAATTCCTCCGTTTGATAAACCAATAGCAGCAGCGGAGCTTATGTACCCAAGATCACGAATTGAGTAGGAGTCTCTCCTTATTGGAATTATTACAGATTCTGGATCAACAATTGATGCTATAGATGATATTTGTTCATCTATGATTGTGGTATTATTGTTCGAAGTACATGAATGTAATCCACCTCCACCTAGACGAACAGATTTTGGTGTAGCAAGACTGTAATGTGTGCTCAATCTGCTCAATCGTTCAATTGGATCATTACCCAAATATATCTCAAGCACTGATGTAGGGTATCTAATTGAAGAACTGACTTTTGAATCAGTAATTGAATACAAGTCATCGTTGTTGATTGTATCTGCGTCATCTAAATAATGTGGTAACAATTGCTGTGTGGTAGATGATCCTGTGGTACCAGCGGTTGTGGGATTATTATAATTATTGTTATTAGCATCGTCAAAATCGACATTGACACTTTTATTTTTCAATTCTGAATTGAGAGGTGGTATTTCATGCCTCAGTAACATTGATCGTATCAATGATATTTTAAAATGATTTCCCTTCTCTTTCATTTTTCTATATAAATTGGAAAACATTTCTCTTTTGGAAAAGTCATAACTGTCATTATTTTTGAAAATTTCCCCCTTTTCAAGAGAATTTAATCCTAATTTCGAACTTGGTAACCTGCCTTTATGAACTTTAGTGATACGTACATTGTTTATCACACTAGTTCCTTCCACATACGTGGGTTGTTCAATTGATGCAATCGATCTATCATTAAGTTTTGACCTTGGTCCAACAAGAGGATACGTAAAGAATGGCTCATCTGTTTCCTTTTTTTTGAGTTTAATTGTGCTTGGATTTAAAGTAAATGTAAACATGGGAAAGAGTGTGTATTACTAGGTGTATGCATTTATTATTACCACCAATCAGTTGATATAATAATATGATGATCTAATAAGAAAGAATTTTGTTTTTAAAAGAGGTATATTCAGGGTAAGACAGATAACCAACCCTTTAATCGAAATAGATCCTCTTTTGTAGATATGTAAAAAAAATATATATAATCGACGTATGAAACGAAGAGTCGATAGTCCCTCCACACAATTCTTGTAGTTAATTTTTTTAGGCTGCTGGACTGCTGGCTGCTGCATGTTAGATGCTGCCTCCCCTCAATCCCCCCTGTCCTCCTCTCAGTGGAAGCAGCGGGAGAAGAGTTATTAGGTAAGCAACCGGGATACGATCACGTAATAGGGACATGCTGCGGGCAGCCGGCCTTGTGGTCCCCTTGACTACAGAGAGAGCAGGCTGAATATTTTGATTGTCTATTTTCGGGATACCTTACCAGAGTGCTGGGCTGGCTAAGCTGGCTGGACTAGACTGGCTGGGCTGGACTGGACTGGACTGGACTGGCTGGTTTTGAAGTGTTTGTGTTTATTTTAAACTTCTATTTACGTTTTCTAATATTTTATTGTACATACATGTATTAATATTAGTGGTATATTAGTGTTATATGATACTATATATTTAACTTAACCTCTTTCAATTCATTAATCAACCCCCCCGGTTTTGTTTTCTTTACTGTTGATAATTGCAATTGTTCTACATTCAAACCTCTTACCACACTCCCTCCTTTACACAGCAATAAGGGAATCATAGAGGAAAAGGATCACACAGACAGACAGACCAAGACCATAGATTGTATATTATAAAGCAATCAACTATATATATATATATATACACACACAACAATTACTGCATCAATTTGTTTTACCTTTATTTCATCATCTTGATAGTGTAATTTACTATTATTGACTGATTATATTTTGTTTTTTACAATCACAGGGAATCCATCGGTTTTAATATTACAAAACATACCGTTTATATACACCCAGTTCCTAATCAATCTTATCAGGTACACACACCATACAAAACACAATCCTTTACTACACACATATATATAAATACAGGCTATATTCAATTGTTAAATGTCTTGATATACTCATACATTTTTATAAATAAATATACCTTAGCAATCAACAGCATCAACATTAGATCAACACCTATAAAAACTATTTATATTCTTACGATCTGATTACCCATCAAATACTTTAAAACATTTTCCATATCGATATTCACATAGAGTTCACAATTAATTTTATATAATCTAAGATGTCGTCTAATGGTAAAATCAACGATTACTCTGATTTATATGAGGACTATATATCTAGCGTTGAGCAAAGAGGTGTTACTCCGTTAAATACACAAATGAATAACGAACAATACATGCACCTACAGCAGCAACAGTATCAACAACAACAGCAACCCCAATCCCTGTCATCACAGCCATTGAATAGTCCTACAAGTCCCGGTAGTACAGGGCCTCTAGTAGCTGACCTTATCAATGACTACACTCAAGACTATTCTTCCTCCGATGAAAGCATGGAAGATGATGATATTAGCGATATTGATGATGATGACTTGGAGCCTGCCATAGAAGAGGGAACAGAAAACATAGATCCGACCAATGGAATACGAACACTTAACATAAATACAGCTGATGAGGATTACGATGTCGAACGTGTTGCTATGATCCCTAAATCGTCTCCAGAGTGGGAAAAGAAGGGTGCTGCACAACTTCTGCAACAAGTTAAAGACTCAAACGGCCATATAAGTACAAGAATAATTCGTAAATCCATCAAAGACTTCAAACTGGGTAAGGAGTTGGGTGAAGGTTCATATTCAACAGTGTCATTAGCCACAGATACTTCTACTGGTAAACAATTTGCAATCAAGGTTTTGGATAAAAAACATATCATTAGAGAAAAGAAGGTGAAATACGTCAACATTGAGAAGAATGCTTTAAACCGATTGGGAGTTAGACCAGGTATTGTGCATTTGTTTTACACTTTCCAGGATGAACAAAGCTTATTTTTTGTCCTAGATTATGCCTCCAATGGTGAGTTATTAGCATTGGTGAAGAAGAATGGAAGTATGGACGAAGCCTCTGTGAGATACTACTCCGCTCAAATCGTTGATGCGGTGGCATATATGCACGAAAATGGTATTATACATAGAGATTTAAAACCAGAGAATATATTAATCAATGAAGAAATGAAAGTGCAAGTGACAGATTTTGGTACCGCAAAAATATTAGACTTGAAGGATGATGGTACTTACCCTGCTGATTCAAGAGCTACTTCATTCGTTGGTACTGCCGAATACGTCTCCCCGGAGTTGTTAAATGATAAATACTGTGGTAAGGCTGGTGATGTTTGGGCATTAGGTTGTATCATATATCAAATGATTGCAGGTAAACCCCCATTCAAGGCTACCAATGAATACCTAACTTTTCAAAAAATCATCAAACTACAATATGCATTTAGTGCAGGTTTCCCAATTGTCATAAGAGATTTGGTGAAGAGAATACTTGTTTTGAAACCTAGGGATAGGTACACTGTAAGTGATGTTATGAATCATTATTTCTTCAAAGGACTTGACTTTCGTGATCCATCACAAATTTGGGATCCTGCTCCTCCAGAATTAGGACCATATAAGATGTCTGCTAAGTCCATGATGTCCGTTCCAGACCTGAATAAACCATATCCTTCCAATGTCACTGCAGTGATGCCAAAGAGATCCGTTAAGACTGCATCTACTCCAAATATAGTGGCATCTCCAACTGGTGGGTTGGGAAGCACTCACACTACAATTTACGGATTGCCTGTTCCATCAGAATCAAAAAACCATTCCTCCCCTGTGTTATCTCTGGACAGCAATGGTCTACCTTATCTATCAACAGCAGCTGCTCAGGCAACAGCGAAAAAGCTACAACAATCCACAGCATCATCTAAGTTGAGACACACAACTAGTGCCCATAGCACTGCCTCCAGCACCTCTCATCTCCACCATTCTGCCACTCCTCCTACCGAGAGTAGAAAAGTATCCGCTGGTTCTAAAGCATCACAATCATCACAATTACGATCCGCAAGTAATGCAGCAGCAGCTGCCCTTGTAAGTTCTCAAAGAAAGGCTGGATCTTCCGAGAATTTGTCAAATTCAAGCTCATCCTCTTTGGAAAATAGACATCATCATCATCCAACATCTGCTTCATCATCAAGACACACTTCCAGTAAGATTGAAATGATTCCAGGAACAAACATCCCACGTCCTGTAATTAACACCAGAATGGCTAGTACTATTTCAATGTCCAAGACTTCCTCAAGATCTAAATCTTCACTCACATCCCGTCCACCAGCAGAGGTTCCACAAATGTCTGTTTTGGATATGAATTGGGTGGAATTTTTGAAACATCCTGATGAAAGAGTCATAAAGGTTGGATTAACCAATGTTGCCCAATACGCCACAGACGTATTTGAAAAGAAGTATAGAGGCATGCTGACCGAGTCTCCACTAGGCTACAAGAACAAGGATTTAATAACCAACCCCAATGTGTACGCTAACCCTGAACTGGATACAAGAAGAACCAGCGTAATTTCCACCAGAGATTCTGACGCCATTACGTTTAATGAGGTTAATGATGAGGAGGAAGAACCAACCAATGAAGAGGAGGAGACCAAAGAAGTTTCTACCAGTAGTGAAAAGAAATCAAGATTTAAAAATTTGTTCACATACAAGAGTAATGTTCCAGCGGAACCTGTTCAGAAGGTGAGAACTCTGCTGGTCACTACATTCGGTAGGGCACTGTTATTTATTGTTAACCATGACAGATTGAAGGCTAAGTATGAATTATCTGTGGAGATTGACTTGACTAATCTCAACATTCAATTTAAGGAAGTTATATATGACAAGAAGCCAAGAAGTATCAGCATGACTGGTACGTTTGCAATAATGTCTAGGGCCATTACTTTGGCAATGCAGGCCGATAAACAAGAAGTTACTGCATGGACTAATGCTTTGGCCAAATCAAGATTCATGGAACAAGAAAGAAGATTAAGAAAACTCATTGCTGCTGATCCATCTGGAAGTGCTGGTACCTCTACCGGTGGTGAGGCTGCATTTGCTGCTGCATCTGTGGCATCTCATAAGAAGAGTTCATCCCCAGTTGTTGCAAAGTCACCTACTTTTAATACCAGTTCATTCTCAAATACTAAGTCAAAGCAAGGTAGAAAGCCACCACCAGGTATCACTACCTCATCTAGTGGATTTCCAACATCAATGAGATCTACCTCAGACCAGAGTACGACGCACAAACATCAAAGAGTGAAAAGTAACACTGAGAATGAAGATATTGCAAGAAGAGTTTTATCAAGTAACTCTCCAATGATTTCTGCTGCAATCAACAAGGCAATTTCTAATGCTACGTTGCCAACTACTAGCTCTCCTCTGGGTATCAATGGTGATGGCCAAAGCCATGGTTATGGTTCTTCCTCAAATACCAGAACCAATGAGGGATATTCATCAGGTGGTTCAACTTCACAAGGAACAACCAGACTGGTTACAAGTATGAACTCAAAATTCCTGGCTAGATCATCCAGAAAGAAAAGATGACGAATTATAAATACACCCACCCCATCTCCATAGATGATACATTATCCAATGTTCTCTCCTACTCTGTCTCTCTGCTATGTACTATTTGTTTTTTTTTTCTGTTTGTTTAAATTCTTCTGTCTTTTTATATACGTTAGGTGCTTTTGCTTTTTACTTTTTTTTTATTCGTTCGTTCTTCATCCAAGATAACTGTCTTTTTTCCCCTCATTCTTCTTTTGTTTTTGACTTTCTATAGTTTTTACTACTTCAAAATTTGCATTTGCTTTATCATATATATTATATACACACACCAGTCTGCTAGTAATTACTAAACTAATCCCTGCCCTGGTGGTAGCCAGCCATCCAAAACAGACGTTTAGGCTGTGCATGGAAATAAATAAGATACAAGGCTGTGTTGAAATAAGTTACATCCGTACACCGCATATCGGAAGAATAGTGCAACTACCGACCGACCGACTACCAAAAACAAATTTACAATAAGCGCTCAATAAAGAAAAATGTTGTGACTGCGTTTTTTAAAATTTTTCAGTCGGATATACAGTAAGAGAGTAGTGTGCCAGTACCAGTTTCTATGGCAGATTCGCTCTCTCACATATTCTCTCCTAGTCTCCTCCTCCTGCTTACTGTGTGTGAGTGACACTCACTAGGAAGAGAAAAAAAAACTAGTTAGAAAAAAAATCAAATTAAAGGTTTTAAAACAATTAACTATACAACTCTTTGATTTTGAATTAATACATCATAGATAATCTTTTACATATTAACATATCATAATTCAAGATGGCTAAGTTTATCAAATCAGGCAAAGTTGGTAAGTAAAGATCACACCAAACACACAGTCATATATGGAGTCCCAGCCAGTCGATAAAGTGAAAAGTGAAAATTGAAATTGGATAACTATAGTATATTGACCTCTGAACAAGTAATAAACCATAAATCCCGAAGCAAAGAAGGATCAGAGTATAACAATACTGTTAATGAACATCATCAAACATCATGAAGCCAACAACAAAGTGAATTATTATCACAATCTATAGATATATGAGTGAAAAATTGCAACCTTGTATATGAGAATATATTTACTACACTACACTGAAAAATTAGACCATTCAACAAACAACAACAGGGGAAAGCAAAGATCTTTTAGAATGGACATCATGAAACATCTGAAATTCTCTTGAAACTTATTAAATACTTGTAATGTATCACTTTTAATTACACTATTCATTCTCTCAATTTCAAATTGTCTTATATCCACAGTGAAACAGATATTTTTAGAATAGAAGAATGAAAAGTTATGTAAGTAATTGTGTTATATTGCAGAAATATATCTAAGGACATTTGAAAGAGTCAATTTCGATTTATTTACATCTATTGATCGTACTATTTTGCCCCACATAGAGTTTTGTTCATCCAAGCTAATTTATTCTTATAAATGTCACATTTCTACACCATTCACAGACACATAACTATCATGTTATAAATATATAAATCCCCAACTATTATTTTATCGAATGACTGGTGATTTTCAATCTATAAACCTACTTGCTTCTATATACGAAGACATGAGTATCATTAATAATCTAATGAACAAAATTTTACTAACATGATTTCATAATTATTTTCTTATGACTAATTATTATAGCTGTTGTCGTCAGAGGTAGATACGCAGGTAAAAAGGTCGTCATTGTGAAACCACACGATGAAGGTACCAAGGCCCACCCATTCCCACATGCCATTGTTGCTGGTGTCGAAAGAGAACCATTAAAGGTTACCAAGACCATGGGTGCCAAGAAGGTTGCTAAGAGAACTAAGATCAAGCCATTCGTCAAGTTAGTTAACTACAACCACTTGATGCCAACCAGATACACATTTGATGTTGAATCATTCAAGTCCGCTGTCACTGGTGAAGCTTTAACTGAACCATCTCAAAGAGAAGAAGCCAAGAAGGTCGTTAAGAAGGCTTTTGAAGAAAGACACCAAGCCGGTAAGAACAAGTGGTTCTTCTCCAAGCTTGCTTTCTAAATAAATGTTTTGTTTTTGTTTAATTTAGCAACAGTTAATTCTTCTTTAATAAAAATAAAATAAAACTATGTGTCATATAATAAATAATATACATTCATTTACCTTTAAAAAAACAGTGTAATTATAGTATTCGAATGCGTGTAAAACTACTATAATGATTGCCAAGTCATCTCCCAAAGCATCAAGACTCAGCGTAACATAATCATCCAAAATCTAACCTAGCACCGGTAAATAATATAATATGTTGTGAAAAAGGAGATCTCTACAATGAAAGTAAAAAGTCATAGGTAATTATCAAATAAATCGGTTCAAACGTCAGTTTTGATACTGAAATGCTCTTTAAAACTGACAAGCAGGAAGTTACATAGGATTATTACGATTTTTTTAGGGCGCAATGCAAGATCCACCTCTCTGGAGTACTTGGAATATAGAGTAACAGTATTATTAGCATGTAGCCAAAGGTTTCTACTCTCCCCACCTAATAAATATCAGTCTGTGTCTTGTTAGGTCATCGGTATCCATGTATAAAATAGTGATTACTCAATTTTGTGATAACAGCAGCCCTTTTGCAAGTTATGATGGTGGAGTCCATGTTTTCAGTTGTGGAAAGCATTATACAAATATAGAGCCTATTTATATATGTCAATTATGTTAGGTCATATGCAACTTTAACAGATTAAAACCAAATAAACAGAAGAAAGGAAACCGGCTCAAAACAATCAGTAATAAATATGATATGCTCCTTAGAAAATTGTTTTAAGTTATTAGATCGGCTACGAGAGTGCTGCGACAAAAAAAAGCAGCATAATACAATAACTTATAATGGACTTTACTTATCACAGTTTGTATACCACAAACCAGAACCACAAAAAGGAATTACTATCCTGATTGTGTTAATATCGAAAAATGGAAGAAAGAAAGAGGGGGAAAAGAGAAATAGATAGAGAAGTCTGGTGCTTCATAAATATATAAGTATTTGATACATTAGCGTTTTCGAATCATCTAATAACCTTTCCTTAAAGAGAAATCGAGGGTTCTCTCTCTTAATAAGGAATAAAGAACCTTATTTTCCATGACAGCTACACATAATTATTAAGAATAAGTAGAAGTTTGGTCCATCATAGAAGTTTTTTGTATCTACCAAAATTGAACTACGATTTTACCTAAGTAATAATATTAATTAATTATGCGAACAATGACAACGAACTGTATCATTACTGTGGTAAATGTTTTTAGAAATCGAAAGGCTGTTGGATAATCATCAACCCACCATCGAAGGCTTACCCAAAAAGAAATGTATATATCCGAATAAAACATCAAAGGAAAAAAAGTTTTTGCAAGGTATGGCTTATACTGCATCTGCATCGAAACAGTGGTTCAATGCTTGATCGTTTCCGTAAATTGATATATGATTATAAATTGAATTGAAACCTTTGAGGAACATATAAAAGTTATATGCGATGAATCCCGAGTGGCTATATGAGGACTCATGGGACAGCCGAGCTAACTAGCCGTTGACACATTTTTTCTCTGATTTTTCTTTCTTCCTGGTTTAGTGCATGTACATTGTATGTACGTAACTACGTACACTTATTTGATTGTCCTGCCTGTATGATTGTCATACACTCTATTATGGAGATGACACTGGAACCTTACATATCTCCGATTCAGTATTACACCTTTAATCTCTGTTTTCAATTCTTCAATTCTTCAATTCTTCGTTTCTTGAAACTTATCCTTTCACCTCTCCCCTCGGATTCTTCCGCTAAATAGAGGGGATTCACGGCATCTTAAAACGAACAGGATTATTTTTTTATATTTCAAAGGAACCACCACCACAGTACGGAAAAAATCCATGCCATGGAATTTTTCCAAGGGGAGCAGGAGGCACATAAAGCAGAAAGGCGCACCGAGCACCGGGATAGTCTTGGGGATGGGGGTGTGCACATCGCCAACTACTTATGGGGCACCACCACAGTATTTCTTCCCCCTCTCTTTCCCCTGCTAAGGGAATGCGATGCGAGCGTAAGGCAATAACATCCGGGATTAACCTTTTTTTACTCGGACAATTTCAAGGAACAATCATAACACTTTTCTTTTTTTTTATTTCAGTAGCATTTTTCTTCCTATTACTCTGTCAAATACTAGATGGTACATATTTAATCCATTACTGTTTTATTCCAATCTTTCCACTTTAGAAATTTTGCAATTTCAAGCCGTTATCACTAAATATGTGCTTATTGTATTTAAATAGTTAAAGGATCCACAGTTTCCTTATCAGTCACTTTGCTTGACGTCTCCCCCCTTTTTTCTCCAATTTATCATAAGACATGTATGTACATACAGATAAAAATATGTATTCCCATACATTACATGCAAAATTATTCACATACACACACATATATATATTATGATATTTCCTAGAAAATTGAGTTTCATTTCATTGTTGCGATGATTCTTTGAAATACTGTAATTTGTTAAGTTTTTATCGTCATTAATTAATACAAATACTATGGTGTTTTCATTAGGTAAAAAGAAATCTCCTCCAGTCACTGAAACGACGACTACATCGCCAAATACTGCTGATGAGTTAACCATTGATAATGTCCCACTATCTAGATTACAAACAAATAATCAAGTCGAGCTGCTTGTTGATGAAGAAGAAGAAATCAAGATCAGAAGATGGCAAGACAGTTTCATTAAATTAGTCTACTGGTATCCATCTTACTTATATAATAAGAGAGAAAAGAAGTTTTTATTAAAGTTGGATATCTGTATTTTATTTTACATTTGTGCTTCCTATTTTACTAAGGCCTTGGATAAATCCAATATCCAATATTCTTATGCTTCGGGTATGAAAGAAGACATCAATTTCACAGGTGATGATCTATCTTACGCAAAGTCCCTTTACTCTGCAGGTTACATCGTCTCTATGTGTGTTGGTACTTTATTAGTCACCCAAAAATGGGCCAGATACTTTTACCTACGTTTGAAATTGGTTGGGGTGTCTTGACCTTCTGTGGTGCTGCAGTTACTAAACCATCTGACCTGTACGCTATTAGATTCTTAATTGGATTCTGTGAAGGTATTGCTTTCCCTTCATCTGTGTTTATCATCTCTACGTGGTACAGAAGAGATGAGGTTTATAGAAGAGTCATGGCCTTCTCAATGAGTGCTAACTTGGGTAGTATGTTCTCTGGTTATTTGCAAACTGCAGCCCACGAGCGTTTAAATGGTGTTGGTGGATTAGCAGGTTGGAAATGGGGTTTCATCATTGATGGTATCTTTACCGTTCCAATTGCCCTTTTAGGTTTTGCTGTGTTCCCAGGCCCATTACAATCCAGATTACAATCCACTAAGAAGCCTGTCTGGTGGATGTCGGAAGATGATTACAAGCTGTCATGTGAGAGACAAGATAAGGCTGGTATCGATGGTTCCAGACAATACGACTGGGCTGTTGTCAAGAAGACTATTTTAAGCTGGCACCCACATTTCTTTGCTACTTTCTGGGTTTTGTTAAACATTGTCGCTCTACCAGATGGTACTGCCCTTCCATTGTGGATGCAATACGAACGTGACACTAATCAAAGATTCACCACCTCTCAAATTGATACATATCCTACCATCCAAGGTGCAGTTGCAGTTGTGTCTCAGTTCTTCCTTGCTGGTTTGTCGGATTCTTATTCGATTTACCCCTTCTTGACGCTTGTGCAGTTGCTTTTCATCATTGCTTACTCATCATTAGCAGCTTGGGATATCCCTATAGGTTGGAAATGGGTGTGTATGATGATTATTGGTTTCGATGGTGTCGATCAGTCGATTATATCTGGTTGGATTAATAGAACATGTAGACATGATTCTAGAGAAAGAGCGTTTGTCACCGGTTACTCAGATGCTGTGTCTCAGGCCATCAACATTTGGACTAATATTGTGTTCTATCCAACCAGTAAAGCTCCAAAGTTCCACCTTGGTTTCATCATCTCCACAGTGGCTGCTATTCTGATGCTTTTCCTGCCAATTCTCGGTGAATTGGGTGCTAGATATGATAAGAAAAAGAGAATTAGAGAAATCGAGGAATTGGCTACTTCTCACCCAGCTGGTGAAAGTACCACAGATTCCGACGAGGTTATCGAACATGCTGAAATTGACGAAGCTAAGATTCTCAAAGAACAGACTTGATAAGCATTTATTCATTTATATATAGGGCCTTTCCCTTTGCCCCCCCTTATGTATACATTAATCTTCATTTTTGCTTTGCTTTTCACAGTTTTTTTTCGTGCTTTTTTTCCTTAATTCGGATCACTTAATTAATATATCTCCTCACTACCTTTTCTATTGGTATCATTTCTCTACCATCTAACACTCTACAGTATTTTTTATGGCAAAAAAGATAATGCATATGGATGAAATATTTATTTATAATTTATTCTACTTTATAATAATCTCTATATTATACTAGGTTTTAAATATTATTGATCATTTCCTTTTTAGTTCCCATTTGACTCCAGTTATGGACACCTCATTAGAGGAATGGTCATCATAGTCATACCATTCATCTTCACTCAAGTCAACATCATCAAACTTTGTACCACTTTCAGCACCAGCACACTGAAAGAAACCTTCAGGAATGAATTCAATAACATCAACACCTCTAGCATCAATGTCTAATATATTCACTGGCTTACCGCTATCTTCGATTGTATATGACTTGAACTTACTTGGCTTGTAGATGTCAATATTGGACACAGAGGAACACAATGAGCATTTGAAACGGAAATTTGCCTCTCCTCTACTTCCTGGGATCTCGTATTTTTCATATAAATTAATAGTGACATCCTTGTTATGCACTTCTCTGCAATTGACACATCTGATTTTAAATGTATATTCAAATGGATCTTCAGGAGAATCCACGGGTTTAAGATCAGTGACTTCGCTTAATTCTGCAGTCATATATAAATGGTTAACCATAGTGTCTTAGGTATGTTGTAATGATTTTGGATATTTAATGATAATTAAAGAAATTTAGATAATCGGAACCAAAAAATAAGACATCAGTTGTGGGATAAACTTCAAGGTATTTAAAGACCATAAGGTAAAAGAAATCAGACATTGAGCCAGGCCCTCAAAAATGTTGACCGCATGTGGAGATTGGCAGTGCAGAAAAAAATATTTCACACCATATCAATATTTCTTATTCAAAAGATAATCAACCACAAAATTACAATGATTAGTATTAAATATATCTCTTAGAAACAAATCCAGCCTACATAATATACAGTATTAAGCATTTAGCATTTAGCATTTGGTTTTACTTTTTGCTTTTTCTGTCTTTCTAAATACACTACAGATGCGTTGTTTAACGGTATCACACATCTCCTATTACCAAGGACCATTTACTACATTCAAATCTTCACGTTGTATTCATTCACTCCCCTTCAATAAAAGAACATCAACACGCATTAGTATTTCGTATGATCTTCTGGGAAGTAGCCTTGGCAAGCACAGAGAGAGAAGTGTTACTCAGAAATCATGGACAACACCAAATCCACTGATGTACCAGTGCTATTCTACTAAAGTTGATGATATTGATAAGAGTGGTATTGACCAGCATAGATTAAGTGATATGAATTTTAATATTACAGGAACAGCCAATATAGAAAATAACACGACTAATATAATTGAAAATAATGGCAATAATGTTACCAGTATGCTTGATAATAAGAAAACTGAAGACTATCTAAATATCAATGATTGGATCTCCACCAGATATGCATTATGGGATGCAGTTAAAGATGATCAATGGAAATTAACACAAGAAGAGGATAACAAATTAACCAATGGATCTGATATTCACCAACAATTATTGAAGGAGAAGAGTATCCCAAGTAATTGGGCAGAGAACCTTGAATTACCTTACACCAAGGAGCAACTTTATAATCTCATAAGGAGTCCTATTTACAAGAGACAAAACATCGGTCTGGGAGATAATATCCCTACGTTAATTCGTGGATCTATTAAGGCAGACGAATTCATCAACAGCAATTGGAATGATATCAAGAAATCAGATTTCACTAAGTTTTACAGAAACAGTGCTATTGACAGATTAGTAAAGGACCATGTTAGATTTTCCGAGGAGGGTTTATTCGCAGTCAATCATGCTGAAAGAATTACCATGGAACAATATATTGAACGCGTTAAGGAGTTATCCGTGACAGCTGATATAAATGCCACTGCTTTGCAGTTAAGTTCCTTGATTCAATCATTTTTGGACTCTAACCCAGATTCTCATTCTAGATTGTTGTACTTCAAGCAGGTGTTTTTCATTCTAGATTCTAAGAAGCTTCCACAAATTCAAAACGTTATCTTGAACTCTTTGTTGAATTACTCACTTGATGGAGACAGTGCAATGATAATCAAAGCAAAACAATCGAAAAAAGAGATAACAGAAGGGTTTGAGGCCGCCAAGCAACTAGGGTATAAGAAAAGTGGAAGAAAAACCGAAATTAAACCTCCTTTGTTGGCAGGGGCAAAAATGTCCCATTCCAACATGAAGTACTCATCCTGGTTAAGATACATTCTCAATGATTTTGAAGCCACTATTCGGTTACTTGTCTTTTGCTTAAATGGTAAGAAACCTATTGGGTTTATAAGGCCACTGGTTAACCTTATATCCACTCACAGTGATCAATACTACAACAATGAGTTGGTGCGAGACCCTAACGATATCATAAGGATATCGAAGCTTCTTTTAAAGTATAAAAGGCACCCAGAACTGAGAATGCTTCTAAAGAAGTTACGATACAATTACCCTGATGCGGAGGATCCTGTTTGGATAACGGTTTCAGAAACCAGTGGATTCACCAACGTGCTCGCTGAGGTTGATGATGTGATCAAGAAAGAACAACAAGAGATATTAGACGATGAGATTAACCAAGAGGTTAACCACAGAGTTAATAGGGAATTATCCAGGGGTAAAATCACTGCAAAGGCCTCTGTGTTGAAGAAGAAAGTGAAGGAGCAAGTTTTGT
>PPHW02000005.1:238956-276288 GCA_003705225.2 Ambrosiozyma vanderkliftii
GAAGGTATTTCTTTTCGTTTTCCATTTTTCAAAATATTCATAATGAAGTAAGTAAGATTTCATAAATAAGACACAATAAATTCGTTGTCGTCAATGAACCAAAGGTTAATAACCATATGGACTCAGGGGATTGACAGATAAAATTTAGGTTTAATCATCAAGATGGGGGGGAGGAGGTAGAGGAGATAAGAAGGTATTTTTGGAAAAAAAAAGAAGACATTCAAAAGAACTGTAATTGAATAATATAGACATACCATATCTTAATAAGATGTTTAATATTAAATTATCAAAGAATCACGTAAAAAATAAGTGAAAGAAGTAACAGAAGAAGAAGAAGAAGTAGAAGGAAAAAAAATAAGAAGAAAATAAATGTCCACATAAACATAACATAATGAGAGTGAAAAATTGATCTGTTATTCAGCCGTAATTGAAATATGACAGAGATTTTTTTTTTTTTTAATTTTTTTTTTTTCAGTCAAAATTTTTAAGTATTTTATAGATTAGATTAGATAGATGGATGGTATAAAACTAGATGGTGGATGCAATAGGGATTATACTGGAAAAATATCAAGTAATAAAGACACTTTTAACCAAGGATTTATTTTTGTTTTTGCAATCCAAACTTTTTACTTACAGTACAACATGAGATTTTTAACTACAAACTTTGTGAGATGTGCAGTGAAATCATGCTCTGCATCTGACAATTCATTCCCATTAAAATATGAGGAATGCCAATTACAATTAGAAGAACAAGAGCTGAACCCAGATTTCATAATATCAATGCTGGAAAGACTAGACTGGGATGCTATTTTGAAAGTTGCTGCCGATCTAGGAAACACCCAATTACCTACACAGAAGCCAATAAAAGAACAGGTGGAGACTAATGAACAACTTTTAAAGGAATTGCATTCATTGTTGTTGGAAACACAAATCACCGATGGTAAGATGGTGTGTCCCAACTGTCAACATATTTACTATATCAAGGATTCTATTGCCAACTTTCTATTGCCTCCTCATTTGGCTAATTAAAAAGAAAATAAATCACCAGGATCTTTGTACCATTTTTTTTTTTAGATCAGATTTCTGCATTGACCTTGTCATCCCCTTTTCCTATTCTTCTTTTCTTCATTTCCATCCTATTCCATTCCCTCTCGCTCTCAAACATACAGACATACATACATATATATATATATATATATATATCATTTCCCTGTTTTTTTTTTTGTTTTGCTAATTTGTATAATACTATTTGAATAGAGTTCTTTAATTTTATATAAATATTAGAAAGTATAAGTAAAAAATAAAAATCGACTTATCGACGCGTATCGTCGTTGTCGTAAAAACAAAAAACTCGAATCGAATCGAATCGAATCGAGAGAAGAAAAGGAAACAATATCAACACATTAGCCGGTTTCAGGGGAACACAAGCTGATTTTTTTTCTTTTTCCCTCTGTCTTTCCTTTTTTTTTTTTGTTTCTAATTAATATTAATGAAATTATATATTGTCCAACTGTTCTCTATTTGATCTCAATATATAGAGACACGTTACAACTTTGCAATCTATCTGCTCCGCTGTTTTAATACAGATTATTCAAATAATAAATTGCTATCTAAAAGTACAATAACAAGCAACGTCATATATATATATCGTTCTATTTTAAAACCTAACCCTTCACCCTTCTTCATCCCTTTCCTCCTTCCTCTTGTGACGTGTGTTAATTTTAGTTGACAAGCAGGAACACGAAACCAAGAATAATTATATAATTTAAGTGAAATCATCTACTACTATTGAATGAATAATTAATCTCTGGCACCAAATCAAAATATACTGGAAAGTGCCATCTCTACCATTCTGCCAATTAATAATATCACAAACAACAACAACAACAACAAATGGGGACTCATACAAAATCTCCGTCCAGTTCAAGTATCCTGTTCAATACAAGCAATAATGGCTCCAATAATAACTCCAAAAACAATGTAAATGCAAATTTAAATTCAAACTCAAACACAAATACAAATGCTAATGGAAATACTCTTGGTCAGTCCAGTGGGCAAGGGATCAATACGGGCAACTCTGTGAACACAAACTCTACTATAACAGCATCGACAATACCACCCAACAATTCAACAACAACAACAACAACTACTATTACTACTACCACTCCCCCCGAATCTCCTACAACATTTCCTCATTCTGATACATCGATAAACCATTTGAGTTTGCCGTCTCTTGAATTCAAATCAAAATCTAATGCAAGATCTAGATCGAATTCCAGAAAGCTCTCTATATCGAGATTGTTTAATTTTGGCTCAGAGTCAGTGAATAACAACAACAATAACAGCAATAACAGTAATAATATCAACAGCAACAGCAACAATAATAACAACAACAACAACAACAACTCAAATGGCATGAAATCAAATCTGACACCACAAAGTGAAGTTGTGACCACACCTAGAATCGACGAGGGACAGACTTTGACTTTTAACAGCAATAGAATTCAAACACCACCTGATACTTCAGATGCTGGTGATTATTTCTCCTTCGGCACTAAGGATGTGAATGGTAACATTTACAGTAACACTACAAGTGGCAGTACTACTAATAATAACAACAGCAATAATAATGTTAATGGCTCCACCACATCAGCAAGTGGGAATAACAGCAACAACAACAGCGCTAATAATATTGACCAAGAGGATCCGGATAGAACGAAGAAATTAACCAAAATTAAAAACTTGTTTAAATTTTCATCTAATGCAGACGAGCCTCTACAAGATGTTGACAATAATAACAGTCATGAACTCGATAAAATATTGGAACCCTTGGCTAAACAACCTCAGCCAAGTAATGAAAATTCTACGAACTCATTGATGAAAAAGTTTAGACGTATGAGGGCACCGTCTAGTCCAAGTAGTCACTCTATTCCACCGCTAGCAAATTACACCAACAGTTCATTATCAAATGTCAGCGGTAGTGCCATCACAAATGCCACATCCACCACAACTAGTACAACCAGTACCGCCAATGCCACTGCTCATAAACAACAGGAATTTGACCCCTTTGCTGCGGAAGGTGATTTAGCAGAAGAGGATTTGATAAATCCATTGGAAGATTATCATGTTAAATTGAAACATGAATACAGCATGAACAATTCTACCACCACTTTATATCACACTGGATCAGGTAATGCCACAGATGAACAACTTTCCGACAGAGAGCCCCACCCGATTTCCAAGTTTACCATTCCGGAGTCTTCAATAATCTCTCAAAACAATGCTCAATCCCATCAGCAGTCGCACCCACTACAGGATAATAGTACCCACTCTTCGAAGACATCATCAATTCAAAAGAGACTAAGGAGGGTTGCATCTGCTCCCTTGGGTTTAAAACAGTTGACCGAGAATACACTTCACTCTACCGCACCATCTACAGCACCTCAACAGCATATAGGAGAATTGTCGAAATCAGATTTGAATAGACATATAGGTGAAATCACAATTAATCGGGATCATGGAAAATCCGTTGGCAGTAGCAGAAGTTACTCCAGCAATTCCGTGAAGGTTACTCCTGTCACAGTGTCTCCCCAATCATTTGAAAAGCTAAAGTTATTAGGTAAGGGTGATGTTGGTAAAGTTTACTTAGTGAGAGAAAAGAGAACAAAACGTCTGTATGCAATGAAAATCTTGAATAAGAAAGAAATGGTTGAAAGAAACAAGATTAGAAGAGCACTTGCTGAGCAAGAAATTCTAGCAACGGCAAATCATCCATTTATTGTCTCCCTGTACCATTCCTTCCAATCTGAGGAACACTTGTATTTGTGTATGGAATACTGTATGGGTGGTGAATTCTTCAGAGCATTACAAACCAGAAGAATGAAATGTATTTCTGAAAATGATGCAAGATTCTATGCCTCCGAAGTTACGGCTGCTCTGGAATACTTACATCTAATGGGATTTATTTACAGAGACTTGAAGCCTGAAAACATTCTTTTACATCAATCAGGTCATATTATGTTGAGTGATTTTGATCTTTCAAAACAAACTGACCACATCAAAAAACCAGAACTGATATCATCCCATAAATCATCATCGACTCTGCCTCAATTGGACACAAATGCTTGCATCAACGGTTTCAGAACCAATTCATTTGTCGGTACTGAAGAATATATCGCTCCAGAGGTGATTTGGGGTAAGGGACATACATCTGCCGTTGATTGGTGGACTTTGGGTATTTTTATCTACGAAATGTTGTACGGCACAACTCCATTCAAGGGATCATCAAGAAACCAAACATTCTCAAACATTCTGAAAAGTGAAGTTCAATTTCCCGATTACAATAATGTCAGCAGCCATTGCAAGAATTTGATTAAGAAATTGTTAGTTAAGGATGAAATTAAAAGACTTGGATCCAAGAGTGGAGCATCGGAGATTAAAACCCACCCATTCTTTAAAAATGTTCAATGGGCATTACTAAGAAACCAAAAGCCACCAATGGTTCCAATTTTCACTCAAAAGAAAACCAAGAAGGACCATGGTTCCAAAGAGAAATTGACACAATCTTCAATTGGTACCTTTAAATCCAAGAGAAAAACATCTGCCACATCGACTGTTCAATCAACTCAACAACAGGGACAACAGACTGATCCATTCAAGAATTTTGAATCTATTACAATTCATCATGACGGTGACAGTTCTACTATGACGTTCGAAGGTAGCGAGCTGGGTGACATTACATATACATTGACTAACTCAGAGACTGCTCCCTCTAGAAAGTTTTTGAAAATGTAATTTGCTTGTTCACATATCTTTGACTTCAGTTTCTGTGTGCTGGTTTTGTTTTCTTTCCTACATTCATCAATTCCTTCATTCCTTCTTTTCGTTTCGCCTCTGTATTTTCTTGTTTTTTTAGCATATTGTTTTTTTTTATATTTTCATTGGATTCGTCAAAATTCGAAGCCTAACCTCATTTGTTTTTATTTTCGTTTTGTCTCACATCCCCACTTCATGTACAATTATATATATAAAGACTATACTTTTAAAATACTTACTTAGTTTCAGAAGTTTCCTGAAATTTGTCTAATAGTTTATTGTAGACTAGTAAAAACACAAATAGTACACAAAACTGTTTGTTTTTGGCTCATTCAAGCTCATCAATTAGATCCCATAATCTACCAAATTCTTTTGATTCTACAGCATATTGCTTAAAACCATCTATTAAATGCCAAAATCGTTTAACATCACACTCTATTTCAAATGTTCTAGAAGCATCACTAGCTGGTAGGGTGACTTCACTAGGCAAACCAGCCAACTTGGCACAGTTAATACCATAAGATCTATCGCATGCCCCTGGAGTGACCTTGTATGTAAACATTATATCATCATCATTTAACATCCTGAACCCAAGGTGGTAGTTTTTAACGACATGATCTTTCTTATTTCCTCTTGACAAATTCTTCTTTTCAAAATTCTGAAGCTTCTGATAATGGGTAATAAACAAGATAAAGGGTTTGGCGGAAGAACTGAATGATAAGTAATCCAAAATCGAATAGGCAATGGCATATCCATCAACGGTACTTGTACCCCTTCCTATCTCGTCCAATAACACTAAAGATTTAGAAGTGCAAGCACTCAAGATAGAACTACATTCTGACATCTCAACTTGGAATGTAGATTGATTTTTGATGATATCATCATGTGCTCCCATTCTTATATATATAGAGTCAAATATACCTAATTTAGATCCAGGAGAAGCTGGAATATAACACCCTATCTGTGCCATAATGACAATCAAAGCAATTTGTCTAATAAATGATGATTTACCACCCATATTAGGGCCCGTGATCATGGCCACTCTTCCATCAGTACTTGCCATTTTAAAAGAGTTGGGGACGTAATTTGTCTGAAGTGTTTGAACAATTGGGTTAGAAGAATTAATCAATTGGATGACTTGTTGATCGACAAATGTAGGTTTTGAGTAGTTGTCATTAAGCATGGATGCAGCAGCCAGTGAGAATAGACAATCGAGGGTTGCAAGGTTTCGAATAACTTTATTAACAATTAGATACGATTCATCAATCTTTGTTAAAAAATCTTTGAATGCATTCTCTGCAACAGCATTTAATAGTCTTTGCTGAAGTAGCTTCCGTTGATACAGTTTTTGAACTTGAGGAGACCTGAATCTAGACACATTCTGTGTTCCATTAATCTTCAACCAGTCCTTTGGTAGCTTCTTCGTCTCTGAATTCTTCACTTCAATCAAGTACGGTTCATTGTGCTTTGTTATATAGCTTGAATGAGGCTTATTGATCAATTTTTTGATTGTTATCAATTCTTCCTTTAGTTGTAATTCCACTTGCTCAATTTCATCTAGTTTTTCCTGGATTGCTGGATAACCGAAAAATTGAGGAGTGAAATATCCAGGAATATGGTCTTCTGAGGTTTCATCCATTGCAGCAGGAGAGTAAATCATATCGATGTATTTTCTAAAACCTGTTAGTTCTTGCTTAATGGTTTGCTTGGAAGTTTCTAAGATGTCCCTTAACATTGGTCCCTCTAAACTACCCTTTATAACATCATCGTTTAAATTGGAGAATGAGGTAAATATCTCTTCCAGCTTCCTCAAGAAAGTGAAAACCTCTTTTCTCTTTGATCTTTGATAATGGATTTTATTTAAGGCAACTTCCAAGTCAGGGCAATTTTGAAGAATCCTTAGACATCTTTCAATGATCAGCCCCTTATGATTGTTGATGATGCATTCTATTGATTCCGTTCTCATCATTATCTGCTCTCTGTCAACTAACGGCCTAGCAACCCATTTCTTTAATAGTCTTGAACCAAACCCTGTATTTGTATGTGATAACAACCAGAATAACGATCCCTTCTCTGTACTATTTGTGATATTCTTGAATATTTCTAAACTTCTAATAGTATCAGAATTTAAGACCATTCCCGAGCTGATTTTGGAGAAGTGAACAAACCCATTTGCAGATGCAAACACAGCATGTAGTCCAAAGTCTTTCATATGATGTGCCAACTGTGAAAAGCATGCTCTCAAATCTGAGCTGAATTCTGTGAGCAAAGCAATCGTAGTGTCGTTAAACTGATTCTCCATATCCTCTATGTATTGCGAGTTGTCCTTGGTCTCATGGTGTTCTGTTCTTATCACCAACCCATTCGTAGTGGCCATTTTCTCAAAGGTTGCAAGAGCATGCTGTGTTTCCTTGGAAACATCACCAATGATTAAAAATTCCATGGGATCCAAGTGGTCTAATCGTGTGTTAAGTTTGTTTCGGGTGAAATCATCTTCGAATTCATCATGCACAACTTCACCAGAGTAAACGTTCACAGCTACCAATGATATTGTTGAACTGTTCTCCTTAAGACAAATTATGAAATTACCACTTCTTTTGGTTAGTTCAGCTTCTGCAGTGTCATCTATATATGTGGAAAGGGTGTACACTCGACTACACTTTCTTTGAAATAACTTGCCGCCTGTTTTCAAAGACAACGGATCAACTTGGTCTACAATGGCAACCTTCAAACCACGGTAAAGAAGTCTTTTCAAATGCACCTGTAATTTATTATCAGGGATCGAACAATATGCAAATTTATCATATGACAATTCTTCAGGGCTACTGTTTGCGATATCCAATGAGGTTTTTCCGGGGACAAGTCTGATGTTTAAGATATTGGATGCAATAACAGCATCCTGACCGAAAAACTTATATTTATAACCAACCTGGATTGCCAATATTTTATCTTTATTCTTAGTTTTAAATTCCAAAAATTGCTGATCCAGTGGTTTTAGCTGGTTGGCTTTTGCTTTTTTATTAGGTTGTGATGGTTTAAGATCCTCTTCACCTTCTTCAGGTGGTAATTTCCTTTTAGTGATGATATTCTGCTTCTTGGAGGAAGCACTGGTTGTGGTAGACGAGGCTAATTTATTGGATTCACCGGCACCATATTGTAATGATTTCAATCTAGTAGTTGGTTTCTCTATAATTTGTATATTATCATGATGATCTTTATTCTCCTTATCAAGCTCTGGTTCAGAGTCTAAATCGATTGATATCTGAGTTGTCTTTTCTTGAACTTGTCTCTCCGTGATATTAGATGAAGAAGACTTCGGCTTGAAAAACCGGCTAAGCAATTGTTGTTGAGACATATCAATATGGGGGAAATGATTTTTTTCAGACGTTTATGTTACTGATATCGTCTTTTGGTACTTCTTTCATTAACCTAGGTTAATATTAAAACCAAAGAATTCATGTTGGAAAAGTACACGCGTTATAGAGAAAGGAAAAAACATGATGGCTGCGCGTCCGAATTGGTCGTACACCGCCATGCTTTTTAATTTTTTTTTTTTTAAATTTTTATGGTTTATCAAAAATAAAACCATCATTTTTTGAAATAAAGACATTAATAAAGTAACAAACAACACAGAGGTATATTGTTCCTTCTTTTCTCCCATTTTCCTTCTTCTTTACTAATACTCTATAGTCGATTTAAAGACATTTGAAATATGTCTTATAATGGTATTGGTCTAAGTACCGCTAGAGGTTCTGGTACAAATGGTTATGTTCAAAAAAATCTTGCCAATGCCAATGGTAAGAAGGGAGAAGCTGGTGGCAAACATTTTCTACAAAGACAATTGAGAAAGCAACAGAAGGACAGAAATACAAAATATCAAGAGGCTGCCGAAAACTTTAAAGACGATGAGATACTAAGGCACGAAGCTAAACGACAGCTGGAAGTGCAAGTTATGGAATACAGGGACGAATTGGAGGAGGACGAAGCACTGGCCGACGATGTGATTGACCGTTTAGTGTCTGAATATAGACAAAGATTACTGCATAAAGGTTTGAGAAGAGGTCATAATTCTAGCTCTCAAATTCCGGATTCAAATGAAAGAGATACATACAGAGAACAGAAAATTAAGTCTCAAGTTCAAGAGCAATTGAAAATCTCACCTAGAAATGCGAGAAGCAGATCACCAACTAGAAGAAGAGAGAGAGAGGGAGACATAAGTAAATATTCTAATAATAGCTCGACACAGCAACGCCCATATAATGAGAAGATCGATCCATTCTCCAAGAGTACCACCACCACAACTACTACTAGTTCTACCACTACAAGCAATACAACAATAACAACAACTCCGGCAAAGTAGCCGATCCCAAAATTGCACATATAATGTATTTGAAACCTTAACTAACAAAATTGTTATGTCCAGTCAAAACACTATGGTGATTAGATTGTATGTATGTTTGCTTTCTTGCTATATACACTGATCCTTTGTTTTGAATTCTCTTCCCTATAGATCTACAAAACAAGGCTCCTTCCAACGTGATGTCCCAGTATTGTTTGGGCGATATGTTTACTATTTCTGAAGTTTGTTGATAATATACATTTATGTTGATTCATTAAACATATCACCGTCATTCTATACCAAAATTTATGTATGTTTTTTTGGAGAGAGACATATCATCAAACAAATCAGGTTTTGCTCGGCTTTAAATTTTTTTTAGATATACCTATTTGTATTGTATATTAAATGATTATGTATAACAGTTATCAGATCCTATCTTATGGTGAAATGATGGTCTAGGGAGAGAGGTAGTATCATCGACCTACCTGAATATTAAAATGGATAATATAGTGAGGCTATAGGGGATTTACCGATGCGATGATCTCATCCCGCTCTTTCTGCATATACAGTATATTTATATTTATATAGACATAGTTTAATATTTGTGTTGTTTTAGTTATCAAGCTAGCAAAGTTGTATTATAGCCAATTCGTTTAAAATAATAGAACACATTTAATAATCATTATGTAAAATATGTCCAACCGATTAGCCGACCGAAACAGTCAGAACGGGTCTTTAAAACCACATGTCCGAAAAACAAAAAAAAACCAAGAAAAAGTTAGACCTTATTTCGTAGTATTAAGCATACCATACCTTCATCATATGTTGTAATGCGAGTTTATGTATATATGTATGATGAATATTGAAACTGAAATCATTTTTTATGTTAGAACCCTTCTTAATAGTATGAAAATGAGTATGTCAGTCCCTGAGAATTGTTTGTGTAAGCGACAGACTGGGGACGAGAGTACAGCGGGAGAGCGAGAGAGAGAGAGAGAGAGACCGGTAGGGGTACCAGGGGATGAGGGGGTATGTAAATTTCTTCAGAGTGGGGGAGGGGAGAGAGAGAAAAAAAGTTTAATCTTCTACACAATATAGTTCTATAAACTCTAATTTTTTGACTTTCCCCAGACGCATTTTTTCCCTAAATATTTTACAAATACTTTAAATGGGTTTGCAGCATGGCATGTTTCGATGTAATTGCGTATGTATATAACTAGAGCAAAATCAAGGAAAGAAAAGAAAAAAGGATAAGAAGCATGAGAGAATGTGTCTGAGTGCGTTTCCTATCTCTGTGTTTGTGAGTTAGGTTAAGGCGTTTTTCTACTTTTGCTATTTTTGCTGAGCGTGTCTATATGTTTGTATAAAACTCGAATTGTTAAGCATGATGTACGAATTTAAATGTTGTATTGTTACCAGGATTCTTTATCGAATTGTTATATTGTTATTGTTTGATATTATGGTTTCTAGAAGTATCAATGTTAATCAAGAATGTGCGCCTGTTAGTAGTAGTGATGATATGCCTGCTTAACGTTTTTTTTTTCGTTTTTCGTTATGCTTTTTGATCGATGTCTCTCTAATTTTTCTTTTTTCTGGTAATAAAATAATTAAAAAATTTTAAAATGTTATTTCCGTTGTGATGTGTGTCAGATGTTGGTACGAAACTACTTTATAGTGGTTGTAGTAGTGTGGGTTTGAGACTAACCATAAGGAGACTTGAAATAGAATAGCTGGTGATTATTTTATATCTCTAATATCCATATGGAATGGTCTGTCCGTATTCTCGATCTGGTGCTAATTTAGTACAATTAATATATTAGTACTTATTCTGCAACTACTTCCTAGCTTAGTTGGTTTAGTTTAATTTAGCTACACCCATATTCAAAATCCTACTCCCTGTTGTCTCAGATCTTGAATTGTTTATTCTAACACGAAACAGGAGAAGTTGCTAAATAGGAATTTAATAGAAGAACCAAAAAAATAAAACACACTTTTATACAGCAGCAGCGGGCAGATGAGAAAGCTTTTTACTTTTTTTTTTATTATGCTTGGTTGTTATTTGCTTTACTGCATATATAGTTTCTTGCTTTCTTGATCCATTGTGTCTCGGCCAAAAAGGTCCTGTGAGTGAATGCAAGGTATGTATCCCAATATGAAATTCCCTTCCCTACCCAACCAGTTCTATTCACTAACAATGAAAGCATTTATTATCTATTTATATTTAATAATATGTTTTATTTCTTTTCTCATCAACATCATTTTCTTTCTTTTTCCTTTCTTTCTCTCTATTCATTTACATTTATTATCTTGGGGTACAGGAATGAGGAAAACAATCGAGTGTAATAATAGATAGAAACAAGTATGGAACGATTTATACAATTCCGATTTGCTGATGCTTTAGCACTTCCATATGTAAGCAATATTGTGACAATTACTATTACAGTCAATACTTTATTGTTGGAAAATCTCGGATTGTCCAGGTTGTATATTCTTCTCTTTCACAGCAATGGTGACAGTTAACTACATTGATTAATTATGGTTGATCCGATCCTAAACGATATTAATTAATTAATTAATCTAATTATTATTTTAGATGAGATCAGTATGCTTTTTTTTTGCTTTTCCTCTCCTTCTAAACAAGCATCATACTTGCTGCGTTGAAATATTACTGCTTCGGGTACCTTTTTTCTTCCTGGTATTGTTCTGATTTAATATTTATCATTTCTGGATATCATTGACGATAATTCTGATTGGCAATAATAGAATTAACGGCGACTTATAATATTACGTATTTATTAGTAACAGAAATTAAAAGCATAAAGGAAAGTTTATTGCATTGTTTTAATGGTGTTTTATTTGGACGTATCTTTTGCTGTTATGTCAAACAGGAAAACGAACATACAAAGAAAAAAACGGATCTGAGTAGGTACTTGGAGAAGAAGCTAATTCAATGAAAGTATATATCACCTTCGTCATCATTGAGTAAAGGTAACAATCAATCTACACCAGTCATATACGTACACTTGCACGTACACATATCGTTCTCTTTGACGACGCCTGTGCGTCAGTGTAATCGAAAACATTATTGTCAGGAAAACGCAAAAAATGAGACTTGCCTACCGGGCAGAAGTTACCTCTGATACGTACTACATTGATCCCCTTACTTACTTTTATACTTGTTCCGGTAGAGCACCCTTCTTCTTTTTTCCCTGTCTCCTGTCGTCCAGTCCAGTAGTAATTGAAGGAAAATAATGTCCATTTCTGTTTTTTTCTTCCATGTTTTGTTTTTGTTTGTTGTTGGTTGGTTGTGTTGTTTATTGTTATTTTTCGTACTTCTGTCCTTTACCATGTTGCTGGTTAACTACCGTACTCTAATGGGGTGATTGGGGAATTAAAATTCAAGGGTAGGGCGCATGAATGTATGTATGTATATGCACTCAATTGGCTAACTCTCCGCCAAAGGACACAATTATATAGAAAGAAGAAAAAAAGAAAGAAAAAAAACGTTTTTGAGTAGTAAGCATTCCGCCTTATAGGCTTGCTCTTAGGGGGGAAGGAGGGGGAGGGCTCCCGTCCTCTCGGTGGTTGGTTAGGTTGGCAGGGTTAGGGCTGAGACAGAAAAAAATCCAGATTACAAAATCAACCCATATCTGCATGAAATGGAAAAAGGTTATTTTTTCCACAGGCAAAGTTGGTGGAATGGTTTTTTCTTTTTCATTTTTCATTCACCAATTATGTGTATCTGTACACATACTTTTATCTTCCTTATTCTATTTCCTCCGTTCTTATCTTCACTGCTGAGTTGTTCCCCCATTCTACTTCTACTTCTACTTTTGCTTCTACTTCTGCTTCAGTGCACACTCAGGGGATCAAGCGAGAAGCTTTCTGTAAGCGAAATAGTCAAGATGATTATTGATTCCTCTTCCTCTGTTCCGATCCACTCCCTATATATGGGGATAAGTAAAATGTAGAAGGCAGATTAATTATATAATTTAGCAGTAATAAAATGCAGGAATAAAATAACCCTACCAACAAAGAAAAAAAAATACCATAAAAAAAGAAAGAAAGAAATGTAGCCGAATAAGCGGATGGAAGAGAATTATTTAGGGATGGCCTGGCCATTATATCTCCCCACCCCTCCTCATCACCTTCCTTCTCTCATGCCATAATTAATAATAATAATAATAATTATAAATATTCCGAAGAATATATATGCTTTTTTTTCACTCACCACTGTAGTCGAAACAAGGCAAAAAAGACAATCCCAAGTAAAGTAGATATTCATTGTTTGGCCAAGGACACAAAACATAAGGTAATTAACAAACAAACGAACTTTAATTATAATATTTTTTTTTTTTTTTTTCCTGCACAATGCTGCTGTACACATCTGCGAGTCTGCCCCGTGTTCGTAGCCCGTAGCGGCAGTGCCCACGGCCGCGGCAGAGCGCCCATTCCAATAACGAATTATGGGTCTGTTCTATTCAGTTCCCCCTCCCCCCAAAAAAAAACACTAGGCGGTGAGGTGTATGTGTTTTTTTGGTGAGCGTACTAAATATTATTTTTTATTTAATGTGCGGTGTTTGACGTACAACACTTAACAGGGATTTAAATGTATTGTAACATGAAACTACAATTGTTTTACGAAAATAAAAGAGAACAAAATCATAAACAGACATACACATCCAACATTGTAAATTGAAAAAATAAAACAAGAAACATAACGTGGTGTGGTGGTGAAGTGAAAACTTGATCATATCAATATATCAAAAAGGAAGAAAAAGAAGAAAGAAAAAAGAGTTTTCTTTCTGTCTTTAACGGAGAGAGAGATCAAGAAAGAAAGAATATAACAAAAATAGATTCGATATTTTTACATTTTACAGACATAATAATAATATTTAAATTTAAATTTCTTCCTCGTCTCGTTAACGATGGCAGTTAAAACCATGTACAAGCATGATGTTGCTGTACAATCTAAAGTATACGCGAGAAAGGATAGAAAGAAAAAAAAAGGTAGAACGGACAAGTAACATCGTTTTCGGACGGATCTGTTAGAGTGGAGTGTCAGTTGTGATGCAGGCAGGATAAGTTTTCTTTCTTTTTTTTGTTTGGTAACCGGCTGGGGGCGCCTCTTTATTATATTATATAATCCACGATTAAAAAAAAAATTTACGTCTCTTGACTTGTCCTGTCCTGCTATCGTTTACACACTAGCCCACCCTACATGTGTACACATAATATATATGGACGGATTTTGTGGATATTATTATTATTTTTATATCCATATGGCTCGATTGATTGATTGAATTGATTAAGTTGATTAATTGATTGCTTTCTGCCGGGAAAGGAGGAAATGTTTTAGTAGTAGAAAAGAAATCCCATCTCTCTCTTTCTATCTCTCTCCTTTAACCCCATCCATTCACACTGTTAATTATAGTCTGATTCAAACTACCTAGATGCTGTAGAGAGCTGGCCGACCAAACTTGGCCACTATTGCAGGTACAAGCCACATCCGCAAACATAGACTCTAAAAGATTAAGATTATACTTACCTGGAGACAGATCGATCGACATACACAAGTGTATTACATAAATATAGTTAACTTTAATTAAATTAGTGAAAATATTATTAAAATATTTTAATAACAATATTATTTAAATTATGCCATTATTTTTAAGGCAAGCCATAGATGTGATTACAAACATAGTGGAGGGATCTAGCTCTCTACCTATTAATCCATACACGGATTGTAACATTGATTATAATTAATTTGTCTGGATAATCGTTAGCAGCTAGTTTAGATGGGAAAAAAAACACTCCTATGAAGTATACGATTAAAAGGTCTAGTCAGGTATACTACATTCTCTGCATAAACCCATGTTTTCAGTGGTGCATCTTCTTGATGAAAGCTGAAGAAGAATATATGTTCAGGAACGAATATAAGTAATATTACCTATGTACCTGAACTCTGAGGAGTGAGAGAAGGAGAGGGTTCGCACACCGAAGACTCCATACGCTCACACTTACATACTCCCCCACACTTATCACCCGGAAAAAAATGCACTAGTCTCTCTAAATGCCAAATGTTGAAAACTTCACTGAGTTAGCTCTGTAACTCTAGATGGATGGTTTGAAAGTTTAGCAATCAAACATTTTTAATTCATCAGCTTCTGACTCTAAAAAAAATCATCCCGAGACTATATCACGCAGGAGAGTTAGTTAGGTGCTAAACTATAATATTATGTGACATTTTCTGATTGAATGGGAAAAGACAACATCATCCTACTAAGCGTTTATACTTTTCTCTGTCCTACATCCTTCATGCTTCATATAGACTTTAGCCAAGTTTCCTTCTCTCTCATCTCTTCTTGTTTAAAAGTGTAATATATATTATAGTGTATGTAGTTTCATATTATCTCCTTTCAGTATGTGGAAAGTGGTAACCAAAAACTTAGAAGAAAATCAGAAAACAGTACGCCATGAAATCTGTGACATTACTTGTTATTTAGACTTTAAACTTGTAGAACTGAACCTTCTTCAATATTTGGAACACTTACATATCGGATTCTCAGTATTCATTTTATAAGGGATTGTTATACCTAAATATCGAATGGACAGACGTGCACTAAAACACACACTATGTATATGTGTATGTATGTATGCAGTCAATTAAGTTTTTACTTTTCGACATCTTAATTAGAAACAATTAATTACCTTTTGAAAGATGAGCTAGTGAGAATCAATAATATTGTAATTTACATAATGATAACTTAATATATGAAAGGTAAGAGGAAGAGAAATGAAATGGGTAGAGGGCAAAAAAATAGGAGTAAACGAACCGAATAAGTAAGCATAAATGACATACAAAAAAAGAGAAATAATAAAGCAAATGACAATAATGAAACCAGGAATAGGATGTAATGGGCTGGATTAAAGACAAACTAAAGTAAAAACAACAGAACGTGAATAGTTTTAATAAACACAAAGCCAACAACAGACTTGCTTAATTTTATCGATTGTTGATGAAATAAAAAGTAGTAAGAGAAGGAGGGAAGGGTTGCAAGAAAAGAATAAGAATAAGAAACAGGAGAAAAAAGAGATCGAATGAAAAAAAATAGAAAAGATCGTTAAGGCAATAAATTAAAAGCTAGAGGTATATAAGTAAATCACAATTGGAAGTGAAAAGAAAACGAAAAGTAAAGAAAAGGAAAGCATCTTTTATTTAATAAATAATGTGTAAAAGAATAATGATATGGGTGGATGGAATCGTGAAAATATATTGATTAAAAAAAGCAATGCAATGATGGAATAGTATTTATATGACAGGAACAATGAATGGTATAAAGGGATGGATGGAACGGAATGCATAGGGTGGATGGAACGGAATGCATATGGTGGATGGAATGGATATATGTACATATGTATGGATATGGAAAGTAATCAAATGGAAAATTAATTGATTTTAACATAAACAGTCTTACCTTTGAACAGTCTTAGTTTGATCTCTTCACTTAAGACAGGCATATAGTACTCGTTGTCAGCTTGATCTCTTAGCTTGATTGGGGAAGGCATCTTGGATTGGCCACCTGGAAGGTTTCTATACTCCTCTTGAATATCCCAGAGCATCATTTTTAAATCATTATAGAGAATGAAGTTCTCTTGGGATTTTAATAGATGTATCTTCATCTTGTTCTTGTATCTTGGGTAACAGATGGTCTTCTTAACCCATTCTGTGGTGTATTTGTATCTGGTAGTACCATCTTGGAGATGTTCAACTGGTGGGCGGATGCTCTCCAACTTCAAAATTCTACCATTGCTATCCCTGATAGCCTTAACAAATTGGTAATTGTCAGCTTCAAAGCTCTTTGAAACTAAATCATGAAGATTCAAAGGGGTATACTTGTAATTCCCAGAATTTTGATCTCTACCTTTGCTGGAATTCAAAATGAAACTCAAAGAAGCAGAGGCGCCACCATTTAGAGTGTCCTCATTTTTCACACCGGTAGCATGAAGATTCTGCTGCTGTTGCTGTTGCTGTTGTTGTTGTAGTTGGCGCTCTTCCTCATCAGTTGAGGGATCATACACTATTTGTTTCTGAATAGGATCCTCAGTACCAGAATCGCAACTCAAAATCTTCGAGCTCTTGCCAATACAATTCATAAACTTGTCAAGCTTTTCACGGATGTTAGAGTCTTTAAACATTTCGATGTTCAAGTCATCAAGCTTATAATTGTATGAATTGACCTTCACTGAAGAAATATGAGAATGCTGTTCATTGTGGTTGGGATCGTTAATCTTCTGAGAATACTCATCATGCAAATTCTGGAAATCATATGCCAGCAACTGTTTTACATCCTTTTTCTCCATATACTGAAGTAAAGTGTTCATGTTCTTATGTAACAAAAGACGACTATTAATATTGGAGGAGAATGGTCTACCTTGAGATCTTTGTAGGCTATTATCAGACTCAGGTGTAGACGAATTTTGTGAGGATGCCTTTAATCTCTTGAACACAGCACTGGAGTTATAAACAGCACCAGCTATAGAAGATTTGGGACTTGAAGAATCATATCCCCTTTTCCTTAGGTGTAAATCCTGATTACTGCTAATACTTCCCCCATTAACAGATAAATCATCGTTTAATGAGGATAGTGGTGAGTTTCTATGAACATATTCATATGATTGAGAAGGATTATAAGGGGGCTTGGGTTGCTGGTACATTTGACCTTGGTACACAGGACTACTGATCCTTGACATGACTGCCAGAGAAGAAGTAGATGAGGCATGAGGGATTGAGGGTTGTATGTACATACCACCACCCCCATTCATTAGCGTAGATTGTTGGTATTGGAAGGAATTTCGTTGACTGTTGGCCTGATACTGACCAATGTTATTATTATTCAATGTATTCGTGGAATTGATCTGTTGCTGGGGTGGCTGTTGCGGTTGAGGCTGAAGATATGTAAATGTTTGGTTGTTCTGACTACCAGAAGAGACGGTGTGGTACACCGGAGAAGGTGCAGGTTGATTCTGATACGATAACGGAGAAGCAGAAGGGGTTGGAACGTAAGAAGCAGACAATTGAGGTGATTGGAAGTATGAACCACCTGCATTATTGACTAATCCAGTATTATTGGAATTGGATGCCACAGCAGACTGATTATACTGGTAAGGATTGGATAATTGGTTTGCAGTAACACCGATTCCATACACAGGTGATGTGGATGACATATTATGGACTGGATAAGGGTAGCTTGGCTGGGGTTGATAGAATTGTTGCTCATTGCCAGTGGGTTGGGCTAATGGGTTTAGTCCGTATTGGTAAGGTAGAGTTGCAGGTGCTTTAGGAACCTGTTGTCTTTTCATATAGTCTTCCATTTCGTTGTTGTTCATAGTCTATATTAGGGATAAGAAGAATATAATTATAATATACGCAATTGACTGTGATAATGCTTATTGTACTTTGTTATAAGAATAATATGTGATTTTTGAGAAATGATGATGATGGTAATTATGATGGATGATTTGGAAGATAACTTTGGAAAACAGAAAAACAAAGAAGAAAAAGCAGGAATTGAAAAGAATGGTATATTATATGAATAAATAGAAAGAATGGAATTGAATTATTTTAATAGTATATTTTTTTGGTGGAATGAATATAAATATATATATATTTATGTCAAACTGTTATGGTATAGTATTGTTCAGATGTATAATAGGAAAATATATTTCCCAGATATAACTTTTTTTTAGGAAAGGGATTCTAGGGAGAAATTTGTAAACTTGGTTCAAAAGAGGGAAAGAGTAAAGGATATATATATATATATATATAATATCGATACATATTAGTGTATCAGGAATTACAAAATCGATTGTTTCTTTGGAATTTTATTGTCTTCAGAAACGATTCTTTTTTAAAAAAAAGAGAGAATTCATGTAATGTACATACATACATACAAGACATGAGAACCGCACCGTTAATTACACGCATCTAGAGAAAAAAAAAGAAAGAAAGAGAAGAATAGAGCCGGTCATAAAGAAAGTATAATTCAAATCCGGACAGGAAGATCCTTTCGGATCTTGAACAACTAACTAACTAGGTAAATTAAAAAGAAACATACGCACATACACGCACATACCCTACAGGGCTAGACAGAGAAGAAAAAAAAATTACAAATTTACCCGCCGTGAGAATCATTTGCCTGGTAGAATTAAGCTTTTTATATTGCTTATGCAGGCTGGTTGATTGATTGATCGATTGATTGATTAACTGATTGATTGATCGATCAATCCATTCCGTTTAAAAATAATGCAGCATTCTGATTAAGAGAGAGAAAAAAACCTTATTCAAATTATACTTTCATCAAAGTCTAAAAAGGTCTTTGCAGAGAGCTCGCATTTACATGCATTGCATGTAACGCTGCCTGTTATGCTCACCACCTCCCAGACTTGCGGCTATTACTCGTCAAAGTTTATGCCTTGGACCACATATGCCTGTGACAATAGACAGCTCCCAACTAGTGCTAATGTACGATTCTCTTATTCCGCAGATTCTTTGCAGGATACACTGTTTCCTGATCGCCTCTTCCTCTCTCTCCTTCCACTGGCAAAATAAATAAAAATAAAATAACTGAAAAATGGTTTTTTTCTTTCTTTCGTTCCATTCCCACCCGCCCTTTCCAGACAGGGCTGGGGGGAGGAGAGAAAACCCGCAGGCGCGGTGTGTTTATACATGATAACATTCTATTTTATTTGTATTTGTTTTCATTCCTTCGGCTGCATTTTTCACCTTACGATATGATAGCTACCTCCTATTATGCCATTTTGTATAGCGTGAGGTGGCAAGTGATTTCGACCACATTGAAACAAGTGAGATCAGTCGTTTAAAATTATGGGCGATTGTTGTTTATAGGGGGGGTGAAGCGAGAAGGTGTTACAAAGCGATCCTCTCCTTGGAGTTGGACATATTTGCTTTATGGCAGGAGAAGTAATTACGCCCATACTTACAAACCCTTAAACTTGATCGGCAAAAAGATATACACTCATCCACAGAACTTCGCATAACTTAAGTCTTAATATTATTAATTTTTCAATATTCAATATGTATTCCATAAGTTAAAGATATACCTCCCTCCCAAAATCAAATGTCCAAGGCTTCCTGATCTTATAACTCGTTCTCTTACATAATTTGAATACCACCGAATCGCCCACCCACACCCACTCGCAGATACACGCACACAAGTACACACACCCTGTCGTGCTTCGATGTCTCCCTGGAACAAAATAAAACGGCTCAAACATATATATATATACATTATTCATGTAAATATTTCTCTCCAAGACAGATTTTTTCCACTTATGGCAATAAAAGCTGAGGTCATAGCATTCACTTACATGAACAGTACATATAACATAGTGTGTAACATCCTTTAAGTGTATCATCGTTAAGCGGGATCTTGTTGTACATTGCAAAAATAGGGATGTTTTTTTTCTTCGGTATGTTCATACATACACCTTACAGTTAGTTAAAAAAAGTATGTGTATTACCATCAATAGACATGATAACAAAAAGACTACTTATATGTAAGTTATATTGCACTAGACAGGCATATATTTGTTGTTTTAACCAAGTTAATTGAATATCTGTCTCTATAGAATGTTAAAATGAAAAGCATGTATTCGTACGTCACGGTGTGGCTGGCTGGCCTGGGGAGTTGGAGCAGGGAGCTGGGAGGGAGGGGAGGAAGAAGTACTTTTCTTCTATTAGCATCTCCCAAACACTCTGTCAAAAGGAAAACTACTCATTACGCATCCAAGTGTTGTCACTGGTTGTTTCTTATTGAGATTGGTTTTTTCTTTTTCAGTTTCAAGTTGCTATCAATTGGGGGCAGTGAGTCCCTAGTATAATCAAGCAAGGATACGATGTGGACTTATAAAGGAATAATCGTAAACAATTTGACTCTTCCGTCTTGGTGTTTCATTCTTTCCTTGATTGTGCGTATGCTTTTTTTTTTGTTTTGAGCTTTCTTCTCCCATCTTATAATTTAATAATAACATTCACTAATTGCGGTTCTTCGCTGAAAGAACCAAAAGTGAGAGAGACGGTTTTGCGTTGAAGTGCTTATTTGAAATTATTTTTTATGCCGGAAAGAAAAGAAACTTTGAGAAAAGATGAAAAAAACATTATGGGGAAACCATACCATTACCCTGTCATATGTAAGGTGTATATATTATTATATTTTGATCAATTTGAAAGAATTGATGTCAGAATTGGCATGATTGGCTATTATAAGGTATGGGTTAACAACAATGTCAACAATTAGTACAATGAATATATCTGTTTTCATTAATTATCATGAAAAGAACAAAAAAAGTAAAAATAAAAACGTCAATTATTTAATATTATATGGATGGGTTAGTTTTAAGTATTTTTACTATTTTTCCTGAGGCTAAGCTAATATGTTTTTTTTCAGTTGAATATAGAGGATCTACCTCCCAATTTTTGGACAATGTAAGGTTACATACCAAAGGAGATAAAATGAACGTTCTAGTAGTTGGCTAATACCTACACACTCTCTCTAGTACCCTTTCTACTATAAAGTTTTTGTTCTTCTGCTTCTCCTTCTTCTTCATTATTATCACAGTCGTCATAGTTTACCATTGACCTTTCGTTCGATCAATTGTTCGTTGTAATTTGAAGAACGTTCGTCGCAAGTCAACCCGGGGAGAGAAGGGGGAGAAGGGTGTGTGTATACCAAGACAGGAGACAGGAAAGTTCCTCATGATTGGTGGGCAACCTTTGTGCTCTCTGCTTGTTCTGGTGTCGTCCGTTTTTCTGTTTTAAGTTTTCGGAGAAATCAGCTTCTTTCATACAGGAAATAGGATAATAGGAAGGAGTTTACTTACATGATGAAAATTTTTTTAGTAAATAATACCACCGGGAATTAAACTTTCTGTTTGTCCCGGCTTCTACATCGCATTGCACAGCATTTAATTATTTGCTATATAAAAAATAAAATTTTATACTTTTTCATGGTTATTGTACGATTTTTCATTGTGCTAATTAATCCGAGCAACACATTTACAATTAGATAACGCATCGCCTAAATTTCATATCAAATATCTACTCTACACACACATCAGAGAGAATGGAGAATTACATTTCCAATCATTATTAATTAAATAAAAATAAATAAATCATCAACAAGTACTGAATAAATGTGATAACTATATACCAAAACTCCCACAACCACTACCCCCCACTCTCCACTTTTCTTACTTCCTTTCTCCAGATCTTATATAAATGTATAAATATATCATATATATATATATGTATATAAATCTCGCAGTTGTTCTACTTCTATTTCTATTTTATTTCGAGAATTGCGCGTTTATTATGTAGTTGTTCGTTGATTGTTCGTTGGTGTGGTAGGTATCTAGTAATTTATCTATTTTGGGAAGTGTTTTATGGATCCCCCCGCTAATTTGAGTTTTTTTCCCTTAAGCGAGCGAGAGCGAGTTTCATTCATTCATTATTTTAAAAAAAAAGATTTTGGGGGTATTATTGGCCCAAGAAGAAACACAAGAAAAAATGCACTCTTTTTTTATGCTTTTCTTGTTGTTACTTTTATTTCTTTTTATTAAATTATATTATATTGAAATTTATGATATAGTTGATAGCTTATTAAACACCTAGGAAAGTAACAATTGATGTATTGTGCCCCATACGCGTATATCTTATGTACTTGAGGTTTAATGCCGTCCTTACGGTTTCTATTCTGAACGATCTTCACTTTTAGGTTATTTCCCTCCTACAGAATCAATGATATGGCAAGTTTGGGCTCTCTATTGTTAATCAAACCCATGTCCTCACTTCTCATATTATCAACATATATATATATATATATATATATTTATTATAACACAAAATAATTATGACAATAGAGAGAAAGAGAAGTAACTGGTGTGTGTGTATGAGTGAAATGTCGGTTTCATTTCATTTCATGTTGATGATGAACAATTTTAAAACGCACATATGAGTATGACAAGCTTAAGAAACTCGTATTTGGCTAAGAATACAACATTTAAGAAAAAAAACATACATCTCAACAGTTTTTTTTCGTCCGGTTTCTTTACGGTGTAGGTAGGTAGGTAAAGAGATTGTTTTTATGTCAAAACGGCATATGGCCTTTTTCTATTTACCATCATAATAACCGATTTAATTCCCATGAATATTTAAAATGGCAGCAAATCCCTCTTTTTACTGTTAAATATACCACTTAATGTCTCTGTCTGGATTCATATATATGTATACTTTTTTTGTTTTTGTTTTGATGTGTCGTCAACAATTGATAACGCACAGGAGACTACAGTATACAGTATTTAACTTTTGCGGTAAAGAATAGAAGCAAAAGCAAAAAAAAAATATTGTTTGTCATCCCTTAACGGGATCCCAACAAAATATGACACAAATTAAAATAAGCTATATATATGTATGACATTAAAACCCGATTACCAACCTACAAATTAGTTATTTGAGACTGTGTATTTTGATTGATTACTTTTCAGTTTCTTTTGAATACAAGCTCTGTGTCCCATTTTTTTTTGTATGTCGTGAAAAAGAAAAAATCGTCAACTCGGTGATAGTGAGGATCTTCACCAGCCGCTAAGCCACAAAGTTTAAAACAGTTTTCTTCTCTCACACGAAGAGTACATCTGTCCTGAAATTTTGCTAAAAGGAAAGAAGGAGAACGAAATAGAACTATGATGAACAACCCTGAACAAACGAATTTGATTGTTATAAGGTATTAAATGTACCGTGGGGAAAAGAAAGCCAGTTCTGTTCATTCACATTGTCTTAAAATTACAGAAGAATTTTTGAATCTTGTACTATTTTATATCATATTTCTTCCCTTGAGTTGGTTATTATGGGACAGAGTATTGTCTGTCATATCGTGATGCTCTGTTCGAATCACCTTGTAAGTGAAGAAGAAGAATAATGAATGTGCATCTTATCAAGAGGGTTGGTTGTCTGTATGTAGTAAAGTTCTGAACCTGGACTGTTCGTTCTAATTTTTGTCTTATTTCCCTCTCTCCTTCTCACTACCACCTATTAATGAACACATAAGCTTTTTTGTTTTGGTTAAACATACATATACAACATTATACTTACACTAATATACAACTGTTTGACTGTTTTCTTTTTGCAAATGTTATCCTGTTTTCCTCTAGTCACTCCTTCTTTTAAGCATACTTTCCATTCCATTCGATGTGTAACAAAATCAAAACAAAAAAAAAACGATGTGAGTATAATTTCAAGGACATTTATGTAATAGTTCGATGTATAACCCCGTATTGTGCAATTGACATGATGATATCATAGTATAAACCAAAACTCCATTCAGCTTAATAATTAATTATTCGCAGTGCAATTCAATTTAATATAGTTTCAGTTTGCACCGAGTATGAGCAAGAACATAAGGCAACCAGGACAATTTTGGCCCAAAATGATGCATTTTCCGTCCGGTGCGCCCTTTGGGGTCGTAGATTTAAAACAACTTATCTCTATATTGTACGTATGATAAGTTAGCTAAGCAACCTGTTATTACGGTAACAAGTTTCCTTTTTTTTTCCAGTGGTTATCATCTTTTTTTGACTTATGCATGTATGTGTTTATGTTTCCTATTTCATAAGAAATAAAAAGAAGAAAGAGAGCAGGAAATTGTGTTCCATGAAAGGGGAAGGAGGGGAGCGCAAGACAGAGAAAGATCGGAATTAGTTACTGTAGTCCTATGGTAGACTAATTATATTCTTTTAATGTCTTTCTAATCTAGATGTAATCTTATTTCTGAAGATGATCGAATTATGTTGGTTTGTATTTTAAATGTTCAGATTTCTAATTATTTGTATCATTCCTCCAAATTTTGAAATATATATTTTGACCTTTATCCCTTTTTTCTTCTTAAAACAGCCTATTTCCCCTTGAAATCAAAAAAAAAAAGGAACACCAAAAATATCAGTTAATACCCTAATAATTGAATGTATTAAATCACAGAGTGAAATAAACACTAGATGTTATACACAAGGGCCACTCCCAAAGTGTATACAACTATATTTGAATATTTGAATATCCCATTTTGATTAACCTGATTACTCACCACCAAGTGTTGGGTAGGACTAACCATCCGTGCACCAAGGTGGTTATAGTCGTGGAACACTCAAAATGGGTCGTTGTTATCTGCTTTTTTTAGCACCTCTCATATATTATGCGCTATGTCCTAATTAATGTGCGGAAAGAGAGAAATTTTGTGTTGTTTCTATTTAAAAAAAAAAGTAAACTAAAAAAAAACCACCACTCATTTTGGTTATATCGCCCTCTAGTTTTATCACTTTTTATTCACTGTTTAGTTTCTTTATGAACACATACTCAATCATAGATATATATATCATTTAACCCCTTCAACTAGTTTTTGGTTTAAAAAGTGTGAACTTATTACAGTCGATAGCACATAATCTGTTTACCTCATTCATTTTTCTAAACTTCTGATACACCAAAAAAAACTTCATCAGCTCATACATTCCCATTTGAACTGAATAGTATTAGAAAATTGTATCATATATATTTATATTCCTAACTAATCATACAATCGTTTTTTCTCCTTTAACTAAACAAAAGCATCTAAATTTTTTCAAAAAAATAAAGCAATCGCACAAGTTTTGGCATAACAAAAAAAAAGATTAATCATGGGTTGCTGTTGCAGTTGTACAAAAAATGAAGACGATAACTTATACCGTCAATTGTTGGCCGACAATGAAAGAGATGCCATTTCAGCATTACTAGAGTACTTGGAAAACAGAGGTGAAGTTGACTTCTTCTCAGATGGACCATTAAAAGCATTAAGTACATTGGTTTATTCTGATAACATTGATTTACAAAGAAGTGCTGCATTAGCATTTGCAGAAATAACAGAGAAGGATATACGAGCAGTTTCTAGAGATGTTCTTGAACCAATTTTAATCCTATTACAAAGCTCTGATCAAGAAGTTCAAAGGGCTGCTTGTGCTGCATTAGGTAACTTGGCCGTCAATGACGATAACAAGGTTTTAATTGTTGAGATGGGTGGACTAGCCCCATTAATAAGACAAATGATGAGTTCTAATATCGAAGTTCAATGTAATGCAGTTGGTTGTATCACTAACTTAGCTACTCAAGATAAGAATAAAGCAAAGATTGCAACATCGGGTGCCCTGATTCCATTGACAAAATTGGCCAAATCGCCGGATTTAAGAGTTCAAAGAAATGCCACTGGTGCATTATTAAACATGACACATTCATTAGAGAATAGAAAGGAGTTGGTTGAAGCTGGTTCTGTACCAGTTTTAGTCCAATTGCTATCATCGCCAGACCCTGATGTTCAATATTATTGTACTACTGCTTTATCTAACATTGCCGTTGATGAATCCAATAGAAAGAAGTTATCCACTACAGAGCCAAAGTTAGTTAGCCAGTTGGTTCAACTTATGGATTCATCTAGTCCAAGGGTGCAATGTCAAGCCACTTTGGCATTGAGAAACTTGGCCTCAGATGCATTGTATCAATTGGAAATTGTCAGAGCTGGCGGTTTACCAAACTTGGTTACTTTATTAAAATCTCAACATGAACCATTGGTTTTAGCCGCTGTTGCATGTATCAGAAATATTTCCATCCATCCAATGAATGAAGCACTAATTATAGAAGCAGGATTCCTGAAGCCATTAGTTGCATTAGTTGATTACACTGATTCTGTGGAGATTCAATGCCATGCAGTTTCCACTTTAAGAAACTTGGCTGCTAGCAGTGAGAGAAACAGAATGGCATTACTAGAAGCCGGTGCCGTGAAGAAATGTAAAGATATGGTGTTAACTGCTCCAGAGAGTGTCCAAAGTGAAATATCTGCATGCTTCGCTATCTTGGCTTTAGCTGATGACCTGAAAACAAAACTGTTGGAACAAGGTATAGTTGATGTTTTGATTCCATTGACCAAATCATCTAACCCAGAGGTTTGCGGTAACTCTGCAGCTGCATTGGCGAACTTGTGTTCCAGAATCAATGACTATTCAATTATATTAGACAAATACGACAGCATTTCCGATTTTATTTCCAGTTTCTTGAGTAGTGGTAACTCTACATTTGAGCATATTGCTTTATGGACCATGCTTCAACTATTAGAATCTAACAACCAAGAAATCAAGACTAGAATCAAGACTGAAATTAACAATGGCAAAATGAACTTGAATAACCTAACCGGTGAAGATCTTAATGGTGCCGATGAAATCACCAATTTGACACAACAAATTTTGGAATTAATTAAATAAGTTTAGTTATGCACATACATACATACCGTATATCAATACACTTTTTTGTTATGCATATTTATGAAATAGAAACCAACTATACACACAAATAGCTTCAAAATAAAAAATTAAATGAATGATTGCATTATATATTTTTATTTATTCATAAATCCTTTTAATTCTCTGCATTACCATTATGTTATATAGCTTTCTTTCAAGTTAGCCTTTTCTTTATTATTCCATTCTGTTTGTTCCACATCAACTATACAAGCTTATAACTTTAATTATTCATTTTTCTTCTTCTTTAGTCAATTGGTTAGGTTCATGTTTTTGTTGTTTCGTTATCTTCTTTGCCTTTATTTAAAAATCCCGTTTTTTTCATGTTTCCCCCCTTTTTTTTGTTATGTCTTCCCTTTTCTCCTTCCTCCTTTTTATTGTTGTTGGTTCTCCTGTCTTCTATATTATCTAATTTGTTCGTCTTCCTTTTTTTTTTGTTTTATTCTACACTGTTGTTTCTGTCGTTCATTCATTCATTTCACACATCCCTTTTCTGTTCTTCACCAACCTAATATCCTCCCCTGTTAAATATGACATATCCCAATGACAACGAAGTGGTTTTGCAAAATAAAGAAAGAAAGAAAGAAAGAACACACACTCGTTTTATTTTACCCCTTCTTCCTTATTTTTTCTATCCCTCTTTACCCTTTTTCATATCCTCTACTTAATAATAACTCTGTTTTATTTAAATATTTACATTCCGTTAGAATATTCATCTATCTATATACTATAACTCGTTACACATTGGACTCCCATACAGTTATCTTTAGCATACAGTTATGTCATTCTATATTGCCAAATCTTACCTCAATTGACTTTATTGATAACTGAGAATGTCTGTATACCTATATGTATATATCCATTTGACCATATTAATTACAGATATGCACCAACTAACATATATATATAGACGTTAACTCAAATATACATAATGTATTTAAAACGTGTACTCATCATCTCTGTCTCCGACGGTTTTAGATATGCTTATCATTGAGATCTAATTAGAGAGACGGCCGGAAAGAGCGGGTTTCGCGGAAACCGTCGGTGCACTGACAAAAAATAAAGTGTAAGTATGTGCTGCCTTACCCCAGATTGGGTATATACGCTTATCTATACTCTGTATTCTGTATATTATATGATCAAGGAGAGAGGATCAAAATTAGCTATAACGGGTTATACATTACCACTTATACATACTAGTATCACTTGCTGATCATCAATTGAGGCATTTGCTATGTGGTGTGCCCGAGATGGCTCATCGCTCGAAGTAATATAAATACACCTTCAATTCCCAGTAAATCTTATTCCATTCCAATTTAGTTTTCTTTAATCCTTCATTCATATTATCATACATTTATTTTTATATTTACTCCATTATATTTCATATTATTTTATTTTTATTATACTATGTCTCCAGTTTCTCTCGTTTCCCCAGCTCCTAGTGCTTGCGATTGTGGTCACAAGCATGACTCTCCCATTAAAGAAAAGCCTGTCTTGCAACAGAAACAAGACCAAGCTCCAATCGATCAAGCCTTGGCTGATATCTTTGGAACTAAGTTAAGATTAGCTACCTCTATCACCGATGCTGATATCGATCCAATTGCCCTAAATTGGTATGCTGAAGATGCCAAGTTGAGAGGTCCTGTTACTCCATCTAGATACAAGTCCGGATTGACTAAGCATAACACCATTGGTGCCCATGCTGGTCCTTACTCTATCTACCATGCATTATCCGTTGGTACTAGACAATTAGATGCCACTCATACTCCAGATTACACCAATGCTCACCCACCTGTTAATTTCCCACAACAACCACAATGGTCAGAAAAGGGTAAGATTGTTTCTATTGACCCATTCGGCCACTTGGCTCCATGGTTATACAGTGATGTTGCCACCACTGAAAATGTTGATATCAAGCCAACCATGTCCATTACTAAGGCTATTCTTTCCATTCCAGAAATTGAAACTGCGGTGGCAAAGGGTGAATTGAAACCAGATGGAAAAATTGTCTTGAATGAAAAGGGTGAGATGAATGTCACAAAGATTGCCGTTGATCCAGTTTGGTATTTACCCGGTGTTGCTGAAAGATTAGGCGTCACTGAGAATGAATTAAGAAGAGCTCTATTTGAGGATACTAACGGTATGTACCCTGAATTAATAACCAGACCAGATATTAAGACCTTCTGCCCTCCAATTGGTGGTGTTACTGTGTATATCTTTGGTGAACCAGAAAATATTCCAAAGCTAGATAAGAGATTATCAGTGAGAGTCCACGATGAATGCTCTGGTTCCGATGTGTTCCTTTCTGATATCTGCTCATGTAGATGTTATTTAATCTTTGGTATCATTGAAGCTGCCAAGGAGGCACAACAAGGTGGTAATGGTGTTGTTGCTTACTATAGAAAGGAAGGTAGATCATTGGGTGAAGTTACAAAGTACTTGGTTTACAATGCTAGAAAGAGAAGTGGTGACACTGCTGATGCCTACTTCCACAGAACTGAATGTATTGCTGGTGTCAAGGATGCTAGATTCCAAGAATTGATGCCAGATATCTTGCACTGGATGGGTATCACTAGAATTGATAGAATGTTATCGATGAGTAATATGAAGTATGATGCTATTGTTAACTCTGGTATTGATATTGTTGAAAGAGTGGAGATTCCAGATGAAATGTTGCCTGCTGATTCTAGAGTTGAAATTGATGCAAAGATTGCCTCCGGTTACTTTACCAATGGTCACATTTACACCCAAGATGAATTGAAGGGAATTGAAGGTAGAAAGTGGGAAAAGATTTAAATGATATCCATCCCATTGCATCGCATCCCAACACTCATTCCTCCGTCACCTCTTTTAAACTGTTTATATATATATATATATTATGCCTTTTCTTTTTAGGGTACAGATTGCTGGACTGTATTGTATCCTTCCCTTACCAGCTACATAATTAATACCTTTCTTTTAATTTTCCACTGTTCATTCAAGTTCCTTGCATTTATAATATAAAAACCCTGTATCTTTTTTTTTCTCCCCTGTTGAAATAAAAGATAGTTGAATCTATTAGTAGCCATATTTCTTAATTACATGAAACAGTAATAAACAAAGGTGACATAATGTAAAGACAATAACATGTAGATTATTATTGTAAATCATAATAATAATATACTAAACTATAGTGAGAGCAATATTGGAAAGGGCTATATAGAATTACGATGGTTAAGTAGCACTGATAATAATAAAAAAAAGCATTTCTTTTACACCACGTTAAATCAGGCTTAGACCGAGAGGGAATAACGAGGGGGTAATGTTGAAACTATCCATCTATTCAATTACAGGTATATATATCATAAACTATATATATATTTGATATATGATATATGTTTTCTGAACAAATAGGAAAGCAATTGAATTATTTAAAATACTCAATTGACAACATAGAGAGATCTTACAGCAACCCGTAGAAGTTAGTAAGTAATATGCTATTATATGTGTAACGTACATATTAATTCAGTAAGGGAGAGAGAGAGAGAAAAAAAAAAGAAAGCGCGCGATCAAAAATGATTTCTGTTTTAGCAGGAGAAAGAGAGGAAAGGGAAAGGGAAAAGGAAAAGGAAAGGGAAAGGGAAAAAGAGTGAAAGAATTAGACAAAAAGTTGACTGGTGGTGTTTTGTATTCTTTTAGATTTTGATCCCATCGATTTGTTCCGTATAAACATCTATCAGCTTAATTGGATTAGAACTTCATCAATTAGACATACATGCCGAAACAAACCCTAGAGGAATCTGGCCACTCGCTGTCGAACATTGAGGCAGAACCTCCTTCAGATGTTTCCAGTAGAAATGAACACGAAGGTGTAGAGCAAAAACACGACATAGAACAACCAACCTCTAATGAACAAGAAAATCAAACACAACAGCACAGTGAAGATAAAGATAAGAGTGATCACCAGAAGGCGGATACAATTCCAGAATTGGATGAAGTTTCTTTGGACACTCCAGATCATGAAAAGTCAACCAACCCTCAAGACAAGCCAACAGAAGGTGAACAATCGACCCCTCTGGCCGTGGCTGAATCAACGAACGGATCATCATCCACATCAACTGCAGCAGAAACAAGTACAAGTACAACCACAGCTACAGCTACAGATGAGAATGGACCAACAACACCAAAACATAACCACCATCCAGTGTCAAGACACAGAAATGGTTCTGCCGCCAGTAGTACAACATCCTCTGCCGTTAGACGTAGAGCATCTTCCTTTGTCCTGGTTAATGAAACTGCCACTATTACATTTTTAAGAAGTTCCTTCGAAAAGATCATTGGTATCAAGGAAATTGCGAAAAAGAATCATGATGTTGTGCAGGCTTCTGTTAAGGCTATTGATATTTTGAAAACTGGTATTCTACCTGACGAGGCTACTATTTTCACTCCTTTGAAATTGGCCTGTGAAAAAACAAATGTTGAAGCCAAAACAGAAGCTTTAGATTGTCTCAGTAAAATATTCACATTCAATGTCTTCAACCAACCAATTTACATTGAATACAAGAAGTTTAAACCAGAATTGAAAACTGATGCTGACATGGATTCCAATGTTGATAATAACCAATATGAAGCAAACAAAGGTGAAAACGACAAAGTTTTATTAATTGACGCAGCTATCCAGGTTATCATTTCCTGTTTTGATGGTGAAGGAACAAATGAAAAGGTTGAATTACAAGTTATTAAAGTTTTAGCAACTGCAATTGTCAACGAAACCATGCCTGTTCATGGTAAGATCTTGTTGCAAGCAATTAGACAAATTTACAACATTTTCTTATTATCTCTTAGTCCCGTGAATCAAGGTTTAGCGCAAGTTACTCTGACACAAATTGTGAATACTGTTTTTGAAAAAGTCAAGAGTACAAAGAAAAAATTCAATGATGATGGAGACTCCAACTCCATTCTACCTGTTGACTTAGGTGGAAGTAACTTTACAGCTGACGATGACGCTTCTTCAGCTAATGGTAACAATCAAATGACTTTGCAACAAATGGAAGCCGACATGGCCACCACTAATGATAACGTCCAATTCACTGATGATGAAATCTTTGGCGAGTCTAGGGAACTTTATATCAAAGATGCTTTCTTAATTTTCAGATCCATGAGCAATCTTGCAGTGAAGATCATTGAAGGTGAATCCATTGATATGAGATCCCATGCTATGAGATCCAAATTACTTTCATTGCACATTATTCACTGGATTTTGAAGAACCACATCGAATGTTTCTTGGATAAGGATTGTGTTATCGTTAACAGCGCTACCCTTGAAAAGACTGTACTCGTTGATGCTGTTAGAAAGTACTTGTGTTTAATTCTATCCAGAAATGCTGCCTCTCAAATAGCTCCTGTTTATGAAATCAGTTTGGAAATTTATTGGATAATGGTCAGCCAACTTAGGGATGAATTTAAAGTTGAGATTCCTGTCTTTTTACAGGAAATTTATTTCCCTGTCAGTGATATGAAAACATCCACTTCTCATCAAAAGAGATATCTTTTGTTCGTTGTCCATAGAATTTGTGAGGATCCAAAGGCAATTGTTGAATTATACTTGAATTATGACTGTGAGCCAACTATGCCAAACGTCTGTGAGAAACTTGTCGATTACTTAGATAGATTAGCTTTGGCTAGAGTCGAAGCAACAGCAACACAAAAAGTTAATTACAGAGAAAGTTTAACCAGGGCATTAGCTACTTACGAATTACACTCGGTTCCTCAATTGAATGTTAGTAAATTAGGTGGCCATCCTCCTAACCCTGACGCAAACTTAAACTTCCCTATAGATTACGGTCTAAAAATGGGATCCATTGAATGCATTGTCTCATTCTTGAAATCATTGAATGAATGGAGTGGAAAACCTCTCACTGTTGCACACAATGCAAGTACCACCGAAGTTAACAACGTTAACCTCAATAATACTAGTGATGAGAATACATTAACTGCCCTACAAAATACAGTGAAAAAGAGTGCATCAATTGCATCTCTCGGTCAAATTCCTGGTTCTCCCGATATTTCAAATACAAGTTTGTCTGGATTTGCCGACAATGACGATGCAGCTCAGTTCGATACAGTTAAACAAAGAAAGACTGCATTCTTGGAGGCTGTGAGGTCCTTTAATTTCAAACCAAGTAAAGGTATTAAGAGACTTATAGAACAAAAATTCATTCCTGATGATGAACCAAGATCCATTGCTAAGTTCCTGTTAGATAATGACTCTTCTTTGAGCAAATTAGCTGTTGGTGAGTATTTAGGTGATGGTGACAAGAAAAACATTGATATCATGCATGCATTTGTTGATTTGATGGACTTTAAGGATAAAGAATTTTTGGATGCTCTGAGATACTATTTAGAACATTTCAGATTACCGGGTGAATCTCAAAAGATTGATAGATTCATGTTGAAGTTTGCCGAAAAGTACGTCAACGATAATCCAGGTATTATTTTTGCCAGCGCAGATGCTGTTTATATCCTTTCATATTCCGTTATCATGTTAAATACTGATCAACATAACAATCAAGTTAAATCCCCAATGACATTGGAAGGTTTCATCAACAATAATAAGGGTATTAATGAAGGTGCTGATTTCCCACCTGAGCTCTTAGAATCAATTTATAGAGACATCCAAGACAATGAAATCAAATTAAGCTCCGAACAACACGCATACCTTATTTCAAGTAATTTCCAACCATCCCAGTCAACTAGTTTGTTTGGTGGTAGAGACCTTGCTAAGGAGGCTTATTTGAAGGCATCCAAAGAAATGTCAACTAAAACTGAGCAAGCTGTGAGAGTTTTACGTAGTTCAGCCAAGAAAAACAGCAAGGTTGTCTTTTACTCTGCTACATCTGTTAATACATCTGATTATGTTAGATCTATTTTTGAAAACATTTGGATGTCTATCTTGGCTGGATTGACTGCCCCATTCAAAGAATACGACGATGAGGATACTGCGAAGCTATTATTGGAAGGTATTAAGCTCTCAATTCATATCTCCTGTTTGTTTGGATTAGCCGATGCTAGAACCTCATTCATTAGAGCGTTGTTACAGTTCTGTAATTTCAATAACCCAGAGGAATTGAAGGCTAAGAATGTCGATGCTATATTTGTCTTACTAGAAATTGCTGTTGAAGAAAAATCACATCTGTCAAAATCATGGAGGGACTTATTAATTGCTATTTCCCAAATTGAAAGATTAAAGTTATTAGCTCAAGGTGTCGATTCAGATGCTGTTCCGGACTTATTAAACGCCAGATTGGCCAATAGAAACTCTATAGAAAGTTCAAGATCCTCGTCATCGCACGGTATTTTTGGCTTTGGTAAGAAACAAACCATGGCTGAGCAAGTTTTCCATCATCACATTAACCAAAAACTTTCAGCTGATATCATTTCTCAAATAAGTTTCACCGAATTGGATGTCGCAATCGATAAGGTGTTTGCTAAGTCATCTGAAATTGAAGGTAATGGAATTTTTGATTTCATTGCTGCTTTATCTGAAGTCGCTCATGAAGAAATTGAATCATCTGGCCAAAGCACTCAACCAAGAATGTTTTCCTTACAAAAGATGGTTGATGTTTGTTACTACAACATGGGAAGAATCAGAGTGCAATGGTCTGCCTTATGGGCCGTCATGAATGAGAAATTCAATGAGTTTGGCTGTCACTCTAACACAGTGATTGCATTCTTTGCCATTGATTCTTTAAGACAGTTGTCTGAACGTTTCTTTGATATCGAGGAATTGTCACATTTCAAGTTCCAGAAGGATTTCTTAAAGCCATTTAACTATATAATTGCAAATAATTCCAACCTACATGTTAAGGAAATGGTTTTGGATTGTGTTCAAGCTATGATCCATAAGAAGAGTGGTTCTATTAAATCTGGTTGGACTACATTGTTACAAATCTTAACCACTGCTGCATATGAATCTAACGAGACAATTGTTGCTAAGGGTTTCCACTGCTCCAATACGATTGCCAGAGATTACTTTGAAGATGTCTATAAACAAGAAGGCTTTGAATCATTAGTTATTTGCTTAACTGGTTATGCTAAGAACGAACAATTCCAAAGAACAAGCTTACAGTCATTACAATCAATGAAGAGAATTGTCAAGGTTATAACCGAAAGAACCAAGGGTGATTTCGACGAGGAAACATTAACAAAGCTTTGGTTCCCATTGTTGTTTGGTTTCCACGATGTTATTATGGAAGGTGACGATCTTGAAGTTAGATCTAAGGCTTTGAATTATATGTTTGATGCTTTAGTCGAGAATGGTGGTCAATTCAAGGGTGAATTCTGGGATAAGATTTGTAAGGAATTATTATTCCCAATCTTTGATATTTTGAACAAGCGTTGGGAGATCTCAGCTGGACAGGATGATTTATCTGTTTGGTTATCTACTACATTGATCCAAGCTTTAAGAAATATGATTGGTTTATTTGGATACTATTTTGATGCATTGAGTAGAATGATTGATGGATACTTGGAATTATTAGTGTCTTGTATCTGCCAAGAGAATGAAACCATTTCCAAGATTGGTATTTCATGTTTGAAGGAGCTTATTTTACAGAACATTACTAAATTCAACAATGAACATTGGGGAAAGATAAATGATGCATTTGGTAGTTTATTTGAATTAACCACTGCACATGAATTATTCCTGGCTGATCCGTTGAGAAAAACTCAAAATGGAGAGGAACCAGTTAGAGAAGATTCGCAAAATTCTGGTACTGGTGACGATGAAGAATCTGATGTTGGATTCTCTGATGGTGAAGCTACTGTTGCTGATGAAACTGCCCTCGAGACATCTAAGGAGAAATCTAATATTGTCATTAAGTGTGTGCTGCAATTACACATGATTCAAATATTGTCTGAGATGTTTGATCTTGATGAGTTTTATGATAATATTCCAGTGGAGAATTTATTGAACCTAACTAAACTATTAGAGAAGAGTTATAAATTTTCCAAGGAATTCAACGAGGATTACAATTTAAGAGTTAGAATCTGGAATTCTGGTGTCATTGACCGATTGCCAAACTTGTTGAAACAAGAAACTGCTTCATCTGGTGTGTTTATCAGTGTTTTGTTCAGATTATACTGCGATAATGATAAGGTTGATGCGCAAACTAGAAAGACCATCACTGCAACCTTGATACCGTTATGCGTGTCTATTTTACAAAGATTTGTTTCTTTGGATGAATATGAACAATCTAGAAACATCCAAAGTTGGAGACCAGTTATTGTTGAGATTTTACAAGCATGTTCTGAGTTTGACAATGAAGATTTCATTAAGTGTTGTCCAGATATCTATGACCTCATCAGTATGTTGTTTGAAAAGAGTTTAACTGATGACATGAGACATGCCATGAAGAGCTTCTTTATCAGAGTTGGTGAAGTTTACATTAATGAAGGACAGAGTAGTACTATCGCCAATCAGAAGGATATCTCTGATAAACCAACCTCTACTCAATGATTTTAATGACCTTTCGTTCTCTCCCCCCTTCTTCCTTTTGTGTTGTTGTTGTTGTCGTTTAATATTTTATAATTTACATGTTATTATTGTCTTTTTTCATTATCTTTTTTTTTTTTTTTTGTTTGCAAAAACATTTGTTATTTTTATATTTTTCTTTCCTTCTTTCTTTCTTGTTTTTATTGTTATATTGTTATTTGTCTTTTATTTTTTTTATTTTTTATTGTTGTCTTGTGTTTTATATCCCTGTAAGTTTAATGACTATATTATTAACTATACTTAGAAACTATATGTAATT
>PPHW02000006.1:0-22552 GCA_003705225.2 Ambrosiozyma vanderkliftii
TGAAAAGAAAAAATATTATCTGAACGAGTCCAACATCTCCACCGAAGACGTCCTCAAAGGGGGTGTTGAGGTGGAACAGAGTGTTGTTGATGTCACAAATGAAAAGAAACAACATACTTTTTCCGAAAAGCTTTACCCTCAAAACTCAAATATCAATGATGCTGACTTGGAATACATTTCAGAAAAAGTCAATTCATTAACTACTGAAGAAGCTAAAGAGATTGTCAAAGGTATCTTAGCCGACCATGAAAATGATATTAACTTCTCAGATACTACCCGTCAGAGATTAAAGTTATTTTTGAAAGGTCCTAGAGAATTTCCAGAATTAACTGAAGAAGAATATGAGTATCACATGAAGTGTGAAGCTGCTATCATTCACTTTTTTTCTCCTTACCCAGAAGTCCGTGCTGTTACAGACCCATATGATGATCCATCTACCCCTGTTGAAACAATTAGGGCACATATTTTGGGTTATATTTGGTCAGTGATTGGTCAATTTATTAATTCGTTCTTCCTTTCCCGTTTTCCTGGTATTTCCATCAACTCTGCTGTTTGTCAATTATTACTATACCCATGTGGTAAGGCCTGTGAATTCGTTTTACCTGATTGGGGATTCACCATCTACGGTACCAGACACTCATTAAATCCTGGTCCATGGAATTACAAGGAACAAATGTTTGCCACGATCATATTCAATGTCTCCATGTCCTCAGTCTATGTGTTTTACAATATCCAAACCCAAGAAATCTATTACGAGGATACATGGATCACCGCTGGTTATGAAATCATGTTTATTCTATCAACACAATTAATGGGTCTAGGATTTGCTGGTTTAATTAGAAGATTCGTCGTTTACCCTGTTGAAACTTTTTGGCCAACATTATTACCAACCCTAGCTTTAAACCGAGCATTACTAGTTGATGATCAGAAAGGCCCTGCTAATGGTTGGATCATTTCTCGTTACCGTTTCTTCTTTATTTGCTTCTTCGGTATGTTCATTTACTATTGGATCCCAGGATACCTTTTCCAAGCCTTGAGTTCATTTGCCTGGCTGACTTGGATTGCTCCAGATAATTTCAACTTGGGTGTTGTCACAGGGTCCACTCTTGGTTTGGGATTCAACCCAATCCCAACTTTCGACTGGAACATGATCAATCAGAATAGTCCCCTAGTTACTCCATTCTACTCGTTAATTCAACAATATGCAGGCTCATTTCTTGGTGGTTTGGCTATTTTAGGTATTTACTATTCCAAAATGAAATTCACTGACTACTTACCAATCAATTCTTCATCACTTTACAATAACCTCGGTGAGTCGTTCACAGTTTCTAAAGTCATTACAGATGGTAAGTTAGACGAGGAAAAATACAAGGCCTACTCACCACCATTTTACAGTGCTGGTAATCTTGTCACCTATGGAGCTTTCTTTGCGGTTTACCCCCTTACCTTCTGTTACGTGTTGCTAGATCAATGGAGAATTGTTGTTACCGCTTATAAAAAATTGGCACAAACAACTTATCTATCCATTCAGAGAAGTTACATACATTGTAAGAGATCTCTCCAGAAGCTTTCAAAGGGTGATGTTAAGGGATTCAGTGTTGAATTTGTTAGAGTGTTCCATGATGATAGTTCAATTTATGAAGGTTTCAATGACCCATTCACAAACATGATTTCCAAGTACCCGGAGGTCCCTGACTATTGGTTTTTTGCCATTGTTTTATTCTCATTTGTTTTGGCTATTATTTTATTGACTTGCTACGATGACTTAAACACTCCAGTCTGGACTATTTTCTTTGTTATTGGTATCAATCTTATCTTCTTGGTTCCAATGTGTCTTATGGCAGCCATTGCAGGTAGCACTATTGGTTTGAATGTGTTAGTTGAATTAATTGCCGGATATGCACTTCCAGGAAATGCTGAAGCATTGATGTTCATCAAGGCTTACGGTTACAATATTGATGGTCAAGCAAGTAATTATATCTCAGATCAAAAGATGGGCCATTATGCTAAAATTCCACCTAGAGCTCAATTCAGAGGTCAAATTATATCCACTATCATTACATGTTTTGTTGCTTATGGTGTTGTTGATTTTGTTGACAATCATATTGATGGTATTTGTACTCCAACCCAATCACAAAAGTTCACATGTGCCAACAGTTCAAGAACTTACTTCACTGCTTCCGTTGTTTGGGGTTTGATTGGTCCAAAGAGAATTTTCTCCCAACAATATCCTATTTTGAAATGGATGTTCTTGTTTGGTTTCCTTCTTGCCTTATTTTGGTGGTCAGTTAGAAATTATGGTTCAATTGCCAGAATGTGGTTCAAGGAGCACACTAACTCTTCTGTCTACAATATTTTCGATTACTCATTATTCAGACCAATTTCCATGCTTTACTACGTTCATCCGGTTTTAGTGTGTTTCGGTTTCATTGGTTGGGCTCCAACCAACTTGTCCTATCAAACAGGTGGTTTGTATGTTTCCATTCTTTTCATGTACTATTTAAAACGTTATAAGAGTGCATGGTGGGAAAAATACAATTATGTTATGGCGGGTGCATTTTCAGGCGCTATCGCTTTCTCTGCTATCATCATCTTCTTTGCTGTGCAATACAATCCTAAGGATATCTCCTGGTGGGGAAATAATGTCATCAATGAAGGTGTTGATGGTGGTGCAGGTAGAGTTGCTTTGACTACTGATTTACCAGCTAAGGGATATTTTGGTCCAGATGAATGGAGCTAGCCTCTATTCCGTCACTTTTTTTGTTACTGTTTTACCTACTCAAAGGTTATCATATTTTTCTTCTTATTTTTGTTTTGATGCTTATTCTTAATTGTTTATTTTCCCCCTTATGGCTTTTTTCTTCTTACTTTTTCTTTCTTACTTACTTTTTCCTTCTTACTTTTTCTTACTTACTTACTTCCTTGCTTACTTACTCTTACTCATTTTGAAGATTTTGTTGTTTCACAACTATCTCTGTGTTGACCATTAAATATTAATTTACTTTTGAATTTGCGAGATTTATGTACAAAGTATATTATAGATAGCGATAGTATCTAATTTAGCCTACTCAAGACTATAATCGCAGAAACAACATCTGCGTAAACCTTTTCATCCAGCACTTCACCACCAGTATGTTGGAAATGCTCAACATAGTCCCAAAGAATCTTAAATGCTGCGACAACATTGTCATCATTAGCATCCAAATCACCAGTTTGTGAAAAGTGTTCGGTGATAGCAATGAAATGCTGCAAGGTGACATCATTACACACAATGTAAGCCAAATAATTATTTTCATCATTTAATAAATCGTGGACAACTTTTTGGAAATCTGTGAATTTTAATGATTGTTTGATATTATTCAAAAACTCAAACACATATAAATAAATATCATTTGTTTTGCTCAACTTGTTTTCCGCCAAGGTGGTGTCTAAATCATTTATATCATTAACAGACTCCACTGATTCATAAAATGGTTCAAACATTTTACTAGATATCTGTGGATAAAACTGTATTAATCCTTGTTCAGGAACAATCAAGTCATACAGTTCCAATGGACGCTCAACCTCAACCGATCTATAGGTTATCAATAAACTTTCATCATCAATTTCCAAGTTACCTGATTTTCTGTAGGCCTCTCTTATGACAAGTAAAATATTCAGTATATCATTAGCCAATGGGCGTTGATCCAATTTCACCAATGTGTCAAATAAAACAGCATAATCTTCGGTTTCTAAATAGTATTTGAATTCACCATGTATTCTTAGGTCTATATACAAGTTCAATAAACTATCAAGGTCACGAGTAGCTGCACAGTATTCAGTCATCAATCTTAATGTCTGTCTATCTGGGAACAAATCTTGTTTCTCTATTTCCTTTAATATTTTCATGAACAATGGATAGTTACCGCTTTTCAAACAACATTGCAAAAAGGAATTATAATTTGTAATGGAGACATTGTAGTTCAACTTCGTTATGCCCAATTTCAAATGTTGAAAAGTGTCTTCATTAAATTCTGTGAATTGATCCAACACCAGAGAAACCCATCTATTCAATTCAGAGGATGTTAACAATGATCCTGATTCCAAAACATCCTCGTAGATTTCACTTGCATCTTGCAAGCTGACTAAATTTGGATATTCTCCAATAATACTTAATAATGCATTCAACTGCTCACCGTTAACCTTCAATGACCTTGGAGTGGGAAATTTCTTGTATAATGCAATCAAGTCATCTAAACTGTCAATTTCTTCGGTTTCGTTGGATATTAGTTTATCGATACAGGCTTTAAACTGTTCCGATAATTGTTCCAGTTCTGGTGTTAGAGATTGCGCAGTTTTTCTCAATCTAGCTTGTTCAATGGTTAGTTTATCGACACCTTCAATGATTTGATTGGTAGCTAATAAGTAAGCCAAAGTGGGTTCTTCTTCATCGTATAAATTTTTGAATTCTTCATCTGTTAGAATACTGTCTTTTAGAAAGGAATCTCCGAAAACGATTAGGTTTGGATGTAAAGATGCAACAAAGTTTGGTTTCAACTGGAACAACGTTTCAACATTAGCAAACTTCAAGAAATGTTGCTGTAATTGTATGATTCTGTCCTTATTATCTGCAACTGGTTCACCACGGTGTAAAAATCTTTCAACCCATGACACAGTATCAGGAACAATCGATTCCTCTTTAACCTTTTCCTTTCCCTTGTCCTTTCCCCTTTTATTGATCCTTGGGGGTGTTTTATTAGATGAAGAGGAAGATGCAGATGCCTTTAAACGGAGTTTCTTAAAGGCAGTAAAGTCTAAATCATTGTCGTCTTGTATTTTACCTTTTTGAATCGGAACTTTTTTGCTTGTATCAACAGGTTTTGCATAGTTTCTGACGATGCCACCTGGAGTTGATATCTTGAGCACAGATGACCTCAAGTTCGTCCTTATCACACGCTTAAACATTTCTGATCAAAGGATGATGATTGTACTTGTGCAACAAATAGGTTCTAAACCAATATATAACGGTTAAAAACTACTAAAATATAATATATAAAAAAAGGAAGTGAATATTTTTCTTTTTCTAATTTTTTTTGATCAGCGGCCTCTCGGGGGATTGAATCCTGATCAATAATAGATCGTTTTTTTGATCAATTTTTCACGTCAATGTTGTGTACAATTACAAAGCTACAATCAATCATGTCAAAAAAAAAGCATATATCAATTAAAACAATAATATCAGAACAAACAAAAAATAGCATAGGGAATCATGAATATGCAAATGCAATTTTTTTTTTCTTGAAGTCGAAGTAGTAGTAGTAGTAGAAGAAGAAGAAGGATAATGAATGCAATTTACACAACCTTTTGCTTGACAAAGAAGCCCTTCAAGTATGTTAATTGCCAGAAACAAGTAGCACCCAAGACGATCAATTGAACAACAGTCCACTTGACACTACCATTGTTGACAGCTTCAGAGGAGTCTCTGAACAATGCCTCTCTTTCTCTGAACAAGGATTGTTCTCTTCTAATGTCTCTTAATTTTCTAATGAGTTCATTAGTCTTTGCAGTCAAGTAGTTAACGTCACCAGTTCTCTTGGAGTCAACTAATGGTTTAGCATCACCAATGATCAAATCGAAAAACACTCTGTGCTTGGATCTCTTGGACCAGTCGGTGTGTCTTGGGGTCAAGCAGAACTTGTGTTCACCAGAGTCCAATGAGGTGAAGGTGAATTGACCAACTGGTTCGTTTCTTTGGGTGACAACTCTATGGTTGTTGTCAAAGGTCTCATCAACTGTGATTTCAATCTTCAAGTTCTTTGTTTCAAAGTAGTCATTCGCAGAACTGTCCCATTCATAGGCCTCGTATTTACCAACGGCAATGGTATCCTTTGGCAGCTCTTCATAGAAACATTTGGTCTCATCGGTCTCCACGTAAAAGTGTAACGCTTGAGCAATAGACAGAAGCAATAATAATGCAGATACAAATGACTTCATATTTGAGAAAGTTATGCGTATCTTTTATATATATATATATATATATGTTGGTAGATAGATCACACAGATCAAGTACAGTAGTAACACGTTAATTAAATAAGAAACCTTTTTTTTTTCAACAAACAAACAACAACAATTGAAGAACAGCGAAGAAAGAAAAAAAAAAAGTTGTGACACCCACGCGTTTTTTTCTTTTTTTGGCAGATGACGTAATCAGTGACGTAAGCCAAGTGGAAAGGATATCTCCGTAATCAATTACGTAATCGCCTACACCGCCATTGATTGAGATGGATGGATGAAAAAAGCTTATATTTTTAGTGTACATATTCTTGCATAATATTTTACTCAGGCTTTTATTTTTTATGCTTCTGTGATGATGGCGATGGATATACTGCTCAATAATGATAAGAATACATGAAATCCATTGGAAAGGATATATATTTCATCTTCTCTCTTATAACATTATATGATACATTGAATAAAAAAAAACAATAAAATATATAAAGATGATGAATACCCTCGGGCCGATAATGTTCTAATGCCGGATGGTGCTTACAAATAGTTACAGCCTAACAATGTGTTATTAAGCAAAGAAAAAGAATAAAGAATAAAAAGAAACGCACATTTAATATATCCATCCCCCTTATATATATATATATATATATATAACTTTTAATTCTCTCTATAAGCTTTGTGATTTTATCAATTAATTGTCGTAATTGCAATTTCATTTAAAGTATAATAAAATACACCAACTATTTAGCAGAAATGACTCAGTACAAAAACGAATCAATAATCTTACTTAACAAGCCTGCTGCTGCTGTGAATTTCGATACGACATCACCTGCCTCCACTTTCAAGTATGAGGTTTCAACTTTTTCCACCGATAACTTGAAGCCTACAGACATTGCAATCAAGACATTGTATCTTTCCAATGATCCAGCACAAAGAGGTTGGATGCAAAAGGATGCTGATCCAGCAAGATTATACCGTGAGCCAATGGTTGAGGGTGAACCCGTTGTGTCACTTTCCCTAGCTGAAGTTATCGCCACAGGTTCTGCAGTTGAGAGTTTCACCACCGGTGATCAAGTTCTTGGTCTGTTCTCATGGACAAAATATTCAATTGTCAAAGAATCAGATATCTATAACAAAATCGACAAGTCTAAGGGATTACCATTGCACTTTTATCTAAGTGTTCTCGGTATGACTTCATTAACTGCCTGGGCGGGTTTAAATGAAGCTGCTGGTGGTATCACCAAAGATGACACCGTTTTGGTCTCTGCAGCATCAGGTGCCACAGGTTCTGTTGTCGTTCAATTAGCTAAGAATGTCTATCACGCTAAAAAGGTCATCGCCATTACATCCTCTACTGAAAAATGTAAATTGGTGGAAAAATTAGGTGCTGACATTGCATTGAATTACAAGGATGATGATTTTGAAGAACAATTAGCAAAGGCAGCTGGAGATGATGGTATCTCAGTGTATTGGGATAACGTTGGTGGAAAGATTTTAGATGCTGCATTAAACGTCGCTGCCTCCCATGGTAGAGTCGTTGCCTGTGGTTCTATTGCTTCATATAACGATAGCTCAAAGTCTGTTGTTTCCAATTGGGCAATTATCACCACAAGAAAATTAACTGTCAAGGGTTTCATCGTCGGTGATTATGCTGCTAAATTTGGTGCTGCATTTGCTGAATTAGGAACTGCCTTGCAAGAAGGTAAGATCAGAGCTGTTGAAGGGGACACTTTCACTATTGTTGATTTATCTGCTGACGGTAAATTCAAGGATATTCCAAGTACTTGGGGTAAACTATTCACAAGTGAAAAGCCAAATGGTAAGTTAATCACTAAACTTGTTTAAATAAAAGCTTACATACACATCTATACCTATATTTTTTTCCCCCCTATATACAGTATGTAGTGGTAAAATGAATTAATAAATAAATAAATGAAGTATGAATAATGGAAAAAATGAAAAAAATGAAAAAAAAAAAATAAAGATTCACTCTATCAGTTTGGTCTCTTCTCTTCCATCAATCATATAAGTCATTTTTGTTCTAGAATCTTGTAATCTTTTAACATAATCAACTCCACTTAAACATTCAACCCTCTCAACTAATATATCAAACTCACCATTTAAATTATCAGCGATAGATAAACCAATACTCTTGATTCTATCCTTTTCAAATTCACTTTGATGTTGCACTTGCACGGTGCCTCCTGTTGGTTAGAACGAATTCATCCAACTGTATGAAAAGATCTTCCCAGATGGGATAATTCCCAACGTTGCTATCATTATTATTATTACTATTAGGAGGAGATGTGAATAGACGATGTTGATATAAATCTGTTCTTGACATAGTATCAGTTTGAATGTTAACCATGAACTTTCTGTTCGGAGTTAAATTACAAATTCTCAGATACATAACAACGAATGGGGAGAAATCCCACCATGTGTTTGTGTACTTCAATGACCAATAAAACGGCTTGAACTGGTAATTTGGATCCATGTGTCTGTTTTTAGTCTTCATCATAGCCCATCCCGACTTTAAAACTTTTGGATTGCTAGGCGGCAACGCAGTGTTTAAATTTCCATGGAAACGACCAACCAATTTCAAATCATCCTTAGTATTACCACTGGCCTGCCCCGATGGTGGCTTTATACGAAATGGTTCAAAATATGCTGTGGAAAACCCACCTAGGATGTCATCGGTGGTTGTTTGAATTCTATTAAATGAAGATAATGTAGTAAAGTCTAATAATGACAATGTTGTTGGCTTCTCTCCTCGAACCAAATTCTCTCTGAGAAAGTTCTTTATCTGATTCATCTTTGGATTATGTAATTCCTCTATATATAAACAGCCAATGTATGTTCTTTATAGAAAATTTCTTGATACAATATATATATATATAATATATATAATAATATATATGATATTAAATTTATATAGAGATTATTAGAAATAGAGGGGTATGCGTCGATCGACTTAGCTCATATCAGCTCTATGGCTTTATGGAGCGCGTTAAATCAAATTTATAATTAAGTTATATTATTTACATACATTAAGAAATCCACATATAAGTAGGAAAAGATGTAACAAAGAAAGGAGGAATAGTGAAGAGGGAAGAGGGGGGGAAGGAAGAAAAGAAATCAAAATAATCTATTCAATATGTGATATGCCCTTATTTCTAGCTTATTCATGAAAGCACTGAATCTATTATTAGTGTTAACATTGGTGGCCAGTCTGAATCTAGAGTCAAACTTGGATGCCGAAACCAATTGCTTAAAGAATGACAAGATGATTAATGTAAAGTAGATCCTTAGAATAGTGGTACCTAGTGTTAACGCTATAGTTAAAAACAATTCATATGACTCTGAAGCGGATTGGGATGCTAAATCTGTAGCCACTCTTTTAACTAGACGAGCACCCTTTTCAAGTTTATCAATGTTATCAAGTCCCTGTTTAGCAGCACCGGCAAAGACATTTTTCTTACCTTGTTCCTTTGTAGTTCCGGCTTTTGATTTAAGCCCCTCCGTGAGAGGCTTTTTCGTTGGTATATTATCATTGTTTGTGCTTAATTTATTCGAATCATCTTCTTGACTTTGGTCGGCAAACCAGAAATACACAAAGTATAATGTGAAAAAGATCCCTGTCAATGTGTCTAATAGGTAAACCAGGGTCACAAGGGAAAATGAGTTCATTGAAGGTTGTCTCACTTGTTTGAAGCCGACAATATAGAATATCAATGCTATTGCCGATGTAAGATAGTATAGCCATTGAATGAAGTTAATTGGGTGCCCAGTCACCAATGAAAGTAACCCATAGAAACCACTCATTCTATTAATGATTCCATATATAAAGACCAACTCCACACCACAATACAAGGGTAACACCCCCAGAAATTTCTATAATACCAAAAAAAAAAAAAAAAACGACAACAATGTTAGTATGATGGATGATGCCTTTGCTTTCGAATCAAGAACAACCCTTCTCAGGGATTACCGAGAACATACCTTTGGAAGAATCTTAGATAATGCCATATTTGAATTAGTATTCTATGAATGTGTATATTGACAGCTGGGTTATAATTATAGAATATTAATATACTCTTTATACCAGTAAATCAACAAACAGGTAAAATCAACCATTTGTTTTGATTGATTTCGAAGAGAAGCAAAAAAAAAAAAGAAATTTTTCGTCGTCCTTTTTTTTTTCTCTCTCTAAATAAATTGATGGCTGTGTAGTTGCACAGCCAGAAGAAAAAAAAGATTTTGAAAATTTTTTGTCTCCATTCTCTCTATATATACATAGATAGATTTAGATATTTAGATAGCTAGCAAAGAGTGGTTACAGGAAACAGCTATTCTAAAAGTATTCTTGAAGAATTATAACATATCAAAATGGCAGATGAAGTGCAAGGAGTGTTGACTCCAGAGATTGGAGGTGACAATAATGACTATTCAGATTATGAAGATCATTCCGACACAGACTTTGAATCAGATTCGGATTCAGACTATAGTGACGATGGAAGAAAACCAACCTCACATAGTACGGCAAGTGGAACTGCCAACAATGTCTCTGTTTCAAATAAGCAAGTGTTGAAGGAGAAGACAGAATTGTTGGACAAAATTTCAGAGAAAATCAATCTAGATCAATACACCTTCGCCAAGCATAGAGTGACTAGAGACAAAGCTGAAAGAGCTACCGTGGAACAAGTGTTGGATCCAAGAACAATCAACTTCTTGTCAAAATTATTCAAAAATGGTACTATAACCAAAATCAATGGCTGTATTTCTACAGGTAAGGAAGCTAATGTGTATCATGCTGTCAATGAAGAAAGTGGGAAGGAATTCGCTATCAAGATCTATAAAACTTCAATTTTGGTGTTTAAAGACAGAGACAGATACGTTGATGGTGAATTCAGATTCAGAAACACAAAGAACCAATCGAATCCAAGAAAAATGGTGAAAATATGGGCCGAAAAGGAGTTTAGAAACTTGAAACGACTACATGCCTCTGGTATACCGTCTCCTGAACCAATTGATTTAAAGTCCCATGTGCTTGTCATGGAATTTTTATCTAAGGGTGATGGTTGGCCATCACCAAAGTTGAGAGATTATCAATTTCAAAACATTGATGAAGTTGTGGTGTTTTATCACAAGATGCTGATTTATATGAGATGGTTGTTTCAAAAATGTAGATTAATCCATGCTGATTTAAGTGAATACAATTCCATTGTTCACGATGGTGAATTGTACATATTTGATGTTTCTCAAAGTGTGGAACCAGATCACCAGATGTCCATGGATTTCCTAAGAATGGATATCAAGAATGTGAATGACTTTTTCTCTAGAATAAAGAAAATTAATGTTTACCCAGAGAGATTAATTTTCAAGTTCATTATTGAACCATGGGCTATGATCTACAAACCTAAAGAAGAAGATGATGTGGTGGAAGACGAGAACTACGAGTATCTTGAAAATAATTTGAATGATCTACCATTAATGAACGATGATGACGAAAATCAAAAACATGAAGATGAAATCTTTAGAAGTTTACATCTAGTCAGTTCTTTAAACCATTTGGATGAAAGAGATTTTGAAAAATTCACTGAAGGACACATAGACACTCTAAGAGATTTAGTCAATGAAACTACGCTTAATGATCTAGAACATATTCAAGAAGGAACGGGTGATGTAGAAAAAGACTCTGACGATGAAGATGATGAGAATGAGAATGCAAACGATGAAGAAGATGATGATAGTGATAGTTTAATTGATAGTGACGAGGAGGATGAATTTGAAGAAAGAGAGAAAGAGGGTCCAAAGGGTAAAAAGTATGAGGATAAAGATTTGAAGAAGGAAAGAAAAAAGGCTGCGAAAGAGGCTGCTAAAGAAAAGAGAAAAAGCAAGATGAAAAAGAGTGTGAAGAAGAAATTAGTCAAGAAGGGACATCACAAATAGAATACACCACGATGGAATAACAAAGCCTCTATAATCTCCAAAATCATTTTACTAAATATATCATTTCAAGAATTCAAGAAAAAATAGCCAGTTAATATTATTAGAACTAAATGCAAAAAAATAATGGGAAATTCCATATATAGTAGTCGTAATCGTAGTTGCACTCGTAGTAGTAACAGTAACAATGATCGTATAATACATTATAAGAACAAATAAATAAATTAAACACTACCACCAGAACGGGAGTCTCCACCTATGATACCAGCCATTTCAAGCAATGCCTTACCATCATCCCAATTCTTTGCATTCAATCTCTTTCTAGCTTCAGCTTCACGATTCTCCCATTCCCACAGTTTTCTTTGCTCTTCCAATTCCTTTTCAGTACCACATCCCCAAACCTCTAACTCGGTGACTTTAAACCAGGTTTCATATTCCGGAACATCGGGTTTACTGTAACAAGACCCTGGTTCAAAAGTTCCAGGAATGGATAGATGTCTGAAGTTAGCGATTTCAAGACTGTTTTCAAGTGTTAGGGAAACTTCACCTGGTCTGTACACCTTCACTGGACCCTTAGTCAAAGGAGGCCTAGATCCAAATCCAATACCACCACCAATTGTATTGAAGTAAGCAAAGTTGGTATTGAAATGAGAAGGTCTGAAAATTGCTTGACGTGGGGCTAGTTGTGCAATAAACGTCTCTTCATTTCCAAAACATTCTGAATTACTTATATGCCAAGGTTTCCTCACGTAAACCATAAATGTTATTGTTTTAGTGTTATCTGCATTTTCAGGTAAACCATGAACGTCGTTATTTGAAGGGTAAAATTTGGGAAAATCAGCTTTGAATTGTTCATACATCTTATTCTTACCAGGGGATTCGGGGTCGATGTATCTACCAGAGATCAGCATTATAGTTGGTGCATTCCATTTCATTATCTTGGATTCCAGTGACCTTATGGAGAATCCAAATTTAGAACCAGTGTACAAATTTCTTAATCTAGTAAACACCAGGTCGTTGGATAGAAAAGTACTTAGTTGAGATAGTAGACACTTGTTCAGGATCTTGAATCCTGTCAAGTCCTGGGTTTTGAATGGTTCTGATACGTTTTTAGAGTCAAATAAAACAGGCTTCAATAAATGAAGCAGAGGTTTAAATACATTTGGCATTGTTCCTCCTGATTTAATCGTTGACCCAACGACCCTTTCAAATGTAGAGAAATTGATGTGCTTGGAGGAAATATTAGTATTTGATAAAGTTAAATCAAAACAACGTAATAAGTTCATAGCTGTAATTTGGTGTTTTCTCCAGGTCTGTTCATCAAATTTGAACTGCATGGACAATGGGATAGTTTCATTGAGGTCGATACTCATCTCAGATATTATCAAAAGAAAAGTTATAATCTGTAATAGGTCAGTTGCATTCAGGGAATTTTGAGAGATACCGATGCCATCATATGATTGAATAATAGGTGTAAATAACCATTGAATCTTATTATCTAGATAAACGACATCAATCTTCTCGTTGTATCTGGCATTGGTGGGTTTACTGGTACTGGTGTCAGCATCACCTTGCCCTAGCCCTTGCCCTTCGTATTTCTCGGCGTCTATCTCTTTTGACTCGCCTTCATCATTAGTGAATTTGTAACTGAATGCAAGGTAGAACATCATCAGTTTGTAGTTTTTATTATCATGGAATAGTGTGTTGGATTTTTCTTCATCTAATATAGTCAGGAGTTTTATCAAACCCGAAAGTGTGATGGTTTCATCGTAAGTGGCATTTCCAAAATTAGGAAAAAAAGATAAGAACTTCATAGCCTTGAACAACAAATCAGAAACAGGGGTATTATTTGGAAGTCCGATATGTTCAAATAGATCATCTCTTGTGATCAAGGCATTTCCCTTGAGCTCATTGAGCTTGAAGTTTCTTTTCAATGCATAAAAATCTATGGGGTTCAAAAACCCTGTTGCTTGCTTTATAAATTGCTGTTCCAATTCACCTCTGGTCAATTTAGAGTTGAATGTTTTTGGTTTGGATTCCACAATTTCAGTAGATTCTGCTGATGTTGTTTGACCCATTGCATTTAAATCCCATTCCTATAGAAAAGATATATATCAAGATCAGAGAATAGGGTTTCGAAGGGTTTGGTTGCTTTTGATAGCAGATCTCAGATATAAATATTATAAACAACATGCCGCCTGTTAGTTAAAAAATATTTTTTTTATGAGGCGATTACGTAAATATTAGCTATTTTACAACCAAACTCTGGAGGAGGAGACAGAACAGTTACATTTGATCTTTCATACATATACACACTCACATATATATATATATATATATATTTTTGTAAAAAGTTGTTGATTGTATAATTGGAATTGTTGTAGTAATTTACATGATAATAGTTTAAGCAACTCCACGAATAGTCTGTGATAATTAATCGTCGATCGACCTCATTGCAAAGAGTATATTCAAGGCGGTGCAATAACACGAAGAATTTTTTTTTTTTTTTTTTTTCAAAAAATTAAATTTTTTTTATGTGTAGCATATTTAATATACTCTTAACTATATACTCTTAACTATCAGTTAGGTCGTATTTCTTATATATATATTCCTTTCATTATTCATTAATTATATCAAAGAATGGCTAAGAGAGATAACAAGAAGACGAGACCCGATACTGGATCACAGAATGAAATTATCACTGATGCGAGATTTTCACAGGTTTACTCTGATCCAAGATTTAGAGCCCCAAAGAGAAATGATTTAAAAGTCAAGTTGGATGATAGATTCTCCAAGGCTGATTTACAATCTAACATCTCTGTTGCAAAAGTTGATAAATATGGTAAAAGATTAACCAAAGAAGATAAGCTGACGGCGTTTGATAAATTTTATGAGAAACAAAAAGAAGATGAAGAAGAAGATGAAGACGACGACGAGAAAGAAGAAGATGATGACGATGACAAAGAAGGAGAAGATGAAAGTTCATCGGAGAATGAGGAAGTTCTAACTGAAGAGATATCACCATTAGATAGAGCTAGAGGTATTGGAATGGATTCAGATTTAGATACAACCGATGATGAGAATGAGGAAAATGAATCTGAAAAAGATAACGTGCAAGTTGAATCTCTAGAAGATGATGAAAGTGATAACGATGAAATCGAAGAACAGAAACCACCAGAAGGTGAGCCATCATCATCATTTGCCGCAGTTAACATGGATTGGGATCATATTACTTCCATTGATTTATATGCCACATTTTCCAGTTTTGTTCCAAAGGGTGGCAAGATCATTAATGTCTCCATATATCCATCTGAGTTTGGTAAACAACGTATGCAACAAGAAGATTTGGAAGGACCTTCTAGGGAATTATTCAAATCAGAAAAGAAAAAGGATTCAGATTCCGACTCTGACTCTGACTCTGATGATGAGGACATTGATATTCAATCTGCAGCTAAAAAATTATACGAGGAAGATGATGGTGTTGACTATAATTCCAAGGCATTGAGAAAGTATCAATTACAGAGATTAAGATACTATTATGCTATTGTGAAGTGCGATTCAGTTTCAACCTCCAAGACCATTTACGACAATTGTGACGGTAGTGAATATGAGTCCACAGCTAATATATTTGATTTGAGATATGTTCCTGAGGAGATGGAATTTGATGATGACGAACCAAGAGATACCTGTTCTAAAGTTCCATCTAACTACAAGCCAAGTGATTTCCAAACAGATGCCTTACAGAATTCCAAGGTCAAGCTATCATGGGACGAAACTCCAGCTGAAAGATTAAAGTTACAAACTAGAGCATTCTCTCAAAAGGAAATCGAAGAAATGGACTTTAAAACATATTTGGCTTCAGACTCAGACACCGATAATGAAGACGAAGAGGAATTGAAGAATAAGTACAAAAATCTAGCATCCAGTGCCACAAAGATTGGTGATGTCGATATCTTTGGTAATGGTGGCGATGCCAATGCTGCTGCTGCTGCTGATGATGAAGAAGGTGAAATTGACATGGAAATAACATTCACCCCTGGACTCAGTGATAAGAAGAAACAAGATAGTGATGACGAGGATGATATCAGAGAGAAGAGTACGATAACGTCTTATAGAGATAAGGAAAGAGAAAGACGTAAGAGAAGAAAGGACAGATTAAAGGAATTGAAGAGAGAATCAGAAAAGGCTAAACAGGAGAAAAAGAAGGAGGCAAGAAATGCTAGATATAATAAAAAGCACGACAATGGTGACAATTCTGCTGATGAACAGTCAAAGAAACAGTTAGAAGTGTTGATGAAGGATGAAATCGCCAAGGAGGATGAACATTTCTCCATGAAGGAAATTGTCAAGGCTGAAAAGCAAAAGAAGAAGAGCAAGAAGAAGAAGAATGGCAAAAAGTCAGATAAGGATGCTTCTTTGGAAACAGATATTAAAATTGCAGAGAATGATGATAGATTCAATGAACTTTTTGAGGATCATAGATTCGCCATTGATCCAACAAACACTGAATTTAAGAAGACTGCTGTTATGGAGAATATTTTAAAACAAGGCCAAAAGAAGTCAGGTAAGAGTCTAAAATCACACAAGAAGAGAAGACATGATGATGACAATGGTGTGAGAGAAGAATCTGAAAAGAAAAGTGAATTGGGCTCTTTGGTTAAAAAGATCAAAAAGAAAGTTAAAAATTAAGCTTTTTTTTATTTTCTACATTTCAAACATATATATGTATTAATAATTAAATGATTAAAACATAGAAATAACGTTTTATATTCGTGAATCCTTCGTTGAACTTGTATTGAAAAAATATAACGGAACTAAAGTCGGGAGGGGGGAGAGGGAATAGTACAGAAAATACAGTTCTAAATATATATTATAGTAAATAATAGAAGTAATTGACATGCATCAACAACATCTTTAAGCTAACTTGTCAGCAACCTTGGCGAATTCTTCACCTTGAACGTAAGCAATTCTCAATTCCAACTTAGAAGCTTGTCTGGAACCATCACCACCGGCAATGACACCAGAACCCCAAGCAGAAGCACCCTTAACTTGAGACAAGTCAGTGATTTCACCGAAAACCTTAGTGTAACCCAATGGAACGAAAATCATACCGTGGTGGGCAAAGGTGGATAAAGCGTTAACAACAGTCATTTCAGTACCACCACCAGTACCAGTAGAGACAAACACACCAGCTGGCTTTTGGTATAAGGCACCAGAAGCCCATAAACCACCGGTGGAGTCAATGAAAGCCTTCAATTGGGCAGGGAAGTTACCAAATCTGGTTGGGATACCGAATAAAAAGGCATCGAATTCCTTCAAGTCATCAGCCTTAATGATTGGGTAGTCTGGCTTAGCTGGGGCATGCATCAACTTCAAGACATCTTCAGACAAAGTTTCTGGAACTTGGTAAATGACAGCAGTGGAGCCGGAGGCTTCAACACCCTTCTTAACTTCTTCAGCTAAGGTGGCAATGTGGTGGTATAATGAGTAGATAATGATAGCAATCTTGGCCATTGTGTATGATGATAATAGTAATAACTAGATAGTTTGAGTGGAGTACAAGAATCAAGCTGTAAAAGAAAAAAAACAGATGTAGAAAATACTAAGAAAACAAAAAATTCAATTGGCAGGAATTAAACACGTTTAAATAGAGAGAAAGATAGTGTGTGTGTGTCAGATTTGGAACAATGTGAAATTTAGATTTGTAAATTGACACTAATAAATATTAAATAATAATAGCAAAGGCAAAAAAAAAAGTTTTAAGAATTTCCACTGCTGTACTTGCTTACTTCTTCCCATTGACGTGCATAACATTGATAGAAGATATAAGCTGAATAATGATTATATGATGAATTGTTTATTATTAATTACATTATTGATAAATTACTAAGAGATGACTGTGTTAATAAATAGTCTGCGGCTCGGCTAGTTAGCGACGAACGTCGATTGTATAAGGCTGTGTACCAGTCGATTGACTGGTACACAGCCTAGCTTTTGAAATTAAAATATATCAATTATATATTAAAGAAAGCGGGATTAAGATTAAAAGATAATAACAATGTACTGTAAAAAGTACATGAAACAAAAAACAAAAAAGAGATTAATATAGAAATGGAGATACAGAGAAAGATAAGTAAACTAAAAGCTATATAAGTAGTGTAAACAAGCGCCAATTAGATAAGTATAATGAGCTGAACACAAAAAAAGGGCAAAAACAATAATAATAAATCTTTGAAAACTGTAATGGAAAAAAAGCTTGGAATAAAATAAAAATAAAAATAGAGAAATAGTGTTCAAAAGAGATGGTAAAAGATCACAAACACAGACACAAATATATATATATATTATATATATATTTCAGCAATAAAAAAAAGTAATAATAAAAGATCCTTTAAGACCAGGTATCGGGACCAAAGTAGCCCTTTTCTGGAAGTGAAGTAAATCTTGCAGTTTGACCCACACCACCATCAACACCTTCGGTAAAGACAGTATTTCCCCACCAGTTAATTGGTTTATCATGATACTGGACAGCAAAGAAAATGATAATACTTGAGAATGCGACACTAGCAGTTAAAGCTGCGGACAAGACATAATTGTACTTTTCCCACCAAGAAGTCTTATAACGTCTCAAATAGTACATGAAGTAAGCTGAAATGTAAAGGGATGGAATATAATAACTCAAGTTCAGTGGTGCCCAGTTAAGGAAACTGTTAACAACTAAAACAGGATGGACATTTCTGAAAAGGGAAACTGGATAGAAGATAAAGGTGTCCAACTTCTTGTAAGTGCTCTCTGAGTACTTCTCCTTGGCGTACTGTTGAACCTTTGGACCAAAGTTCTTAACACTCCACCAGAATAATGCTAATAAGAAACCAAACAAGAACATCCACTTAAGAATTGGATACAAGTGACCAAAAACTCTCTTTGGACCAATCAAACCCCAAATAACAGAAGATGAGTAAAACACTCTTGAGTTTGCGTCACAGGTGAAGTGATTCTTTTGAGTTTCGGAACAGATATCATCAATATTATTATCAACAAATTGCACAACAGCATAAGAAATGAAAGCGGTGATAATGGTACTGAGTAATTGACCTCTGAATTGAGCTCTTGGTGGAATTTGTGAATAGTGTCCCATTTTCTGATCGGAAATATAAGTACCAGCTTGTCCATCAATGTTATAACCATAAGCCTTGATAAGCATCAATGCTTCTGGATTTCCTGGTAAAGCATAACCAATAATCAATTCAACTAAAACATTCAAACCCTGAGTACTACCGGTGATGGCAGAAATAACTTGCATTGGAATTAAAAACACTAAATTGATACCGATAACAAAAAAGATTGTCCAGACAGAAGTATGGAGCTCATCATACACAGTGACAATGATAATACCAAATATGAAGGAGACCAATAACACCATAAAAAACCACCAATCAGGCACTTCAGGATACTTCTTGATCATTTGTGTGAATGGATCATCAAAACCATCAAACACGGAACCATCTCCATTAAGAATGAGATTAATCTCTGAAATGAATCCTCTAAAGTTACCCTTAAATAAACTTGTAATGGCACGTGTTGAATGTTTTCCAATTCTTTTAACATAACCAAATAATGATATATACATTTGCTTGAATGAGTTAGAAAGTAATTTCCATTGATCAAGGAGCATATAACAGAATGTTAATGGATAAAAGGCAAAGAAGGCACCGTAACTAACCAAATTAGCAGCAGAGTAAAACGGTGGTGAGTAGGCCTTGTATTTTTCTTCATCTAATCTGCTATCGGTAATGATCTTGGTAGCATCGAATGATTCACCGGTATTGGTGAATATACTTGAGGAATTGATTGGTAAGTAAGAAGTGTAGTAGTTGTTAGTGTAATAAATCGCAATAATAACCAAACCAGATAGTGCTGTAGCAACAACGTTTGTCACAGTGTTATAAAAAGGAACTGTTAATGGGGCAGCATAGACATTCATCACATTCCAGTCAAAGGTAGGCCACGGATTATAACCTAGACCACTATATGTACCACAGATGGTACCAAGGTTGAAGTTATCCTTGGAAATCCAACTGATCCATGAGAAAGTGCTCAAGGCTTGAAAGATATAGCCAGGGAACCAGTAGTACAAGAAACTAGCAACAAAGGTAATGTAAAAGAATTTATACGTAGAAATTGTCCAGCCATGGATGCTCTCTTTCTTTTCAGGAACTAATAAGGCTCTGTTCATAGCAATTGTAGGTAAAATAGTTGGCCAGAACGTTTGCACTGGAAAAACAACAAATCTTCTCAAAATACCAGCAAAACCTAAACCCAAACATTGAGTAGATAGGAACAACAAAATCTTATAACCAGCGTCTAACCAGGTATCTTCATAGAAAACCTCTTGGGTTTGAATGTTATCAAAAACATACGCTGTAGAGGATGCAACACTGACGATAATGGTGGCAAACATTTGTTCTTTGTAGTTCCATGGCCCTGGATTTAATGAATGTCTAGATCCCATAAAATTGAAACCCCAATCTGGGAGAACATATTGGCAAGCTAGACCACATGGGTAAAGGAAGACTTGACAGACTTTGGATGTTAAGGTAATGTTTGGATAACGGGAATCAAAGAAGGAGTTAACAAATTGAGAAATAACAGCCCAAATATAACCTAAAATATGGGCTCTGATTGTTTCAACAGGCAGAGTTGGGTCATCATAAGGTTTAGTAACAGCACGAACCTCTGGATATGGTGAAAAGAACTTACAGATACCAGCATTGATTTTAACCTCACGTTCATACTCCTCAGGATCTAAACCAGAAGCTTCTTGCCCTTCAACAAAGTTCTTCATTTTCTGGTAAGTTTCACGACTAAAATTGATATCATTGTCGTGTTGGTCTAAAATATCTTTAGTCATTTCTATAGCCTCCTCTAGTGATAGTGCTTCGATTTTATCCCAGATAAAATCTAAATCATCTTGAGCGATACCATGATCTTTACTTAATTTGTACCGTCCGGATGTAATTTTTTCTTCTAATTGAATTTCTTGGGTACTTGAGACTGAGTGGACATCGGTGAAGTCAGCAGTCTTCTTGATGTCATCACCCGTAACCAACTCTGGGCTGGATGATGATTCGATAATATCTTTTTCATCAACCATTTCGTTTCTTTCTTTAGTGTTTACTTGGGTTTGTGGACCTTAATTTATTGAGAAGACATGTAAAATGATGTTCTTTAGTGCTTGTATAAAGTTTAGTGATGTATGGTGGTTTCTTTTATGTAAAGTATTATGAATAATAATAGTGAATAAAGGTTTTTGAGCATATATACATACATCTAATCTGAGAGCTAGAAAGGGGATATTACTCCAATTATATATATATACATCTTGAACCACCCGATCCCCCTTTTCTCCAGTATCTAGAATATACAATATTAAGGGGTTTTTTTTAGTTTCAAAACTAACTGTGAATTTCTAGTTATTAATTTTCTTATCAGAGAAAATTAATGGAAAACCACAATAGAAAACTACGTGCATGTCCGTTCGGCACGTCGGGCCAAGTAATACTGGAATTTCTCTGCTCTCGAGAAAGAAAAAAAACCTTTCCTTCACCGTCACTGTCCAGTAGATATCATAGCCGTTATTTCTTGGTATTGATCCACATGGCGCACATCCTATATACTGAGTATACTTTGGTTGTATTGTAATAGTAATTTATATGATTGAAAAGCAAGTGAAAACCAAGCAGAACCACTATCTGAAAATGAAGAGTAATCAAAAGTGTTTAACAGATAATGTGACATTCGATCCTAACTGGTCCGTCCCAAGCAATGGCATATGCCCGATTTCAGGAATTATAATAGAATCTAAGCATATTGTGGCCTGTGGGCTCTTCCCTTCATGGCATGCCATAGAATGACATCATTTACATGATAGGAGATGTGATATGTCCTCGTGAGAAATCTCCACATATCGTTATCCAAATAACATCAACAATCACACTATCGGGAATATCCAGGTTAGGGTCTATATTTAATTACCATATACATGGGCATGTTAATCAATGTTACTATATTGTAGCTTTTGTGCAACGATTCTAGACTGATACTCTCATTCCGTATAATTGTTTCCCACCCACACCCCATACTTTAATTGCTATCAGATTATTACAACAGTTAAACAAATAAGTTGCTCAGCATGGAGAATAGATACTAATATACCAACGAGCATTAAATCTTTAAATTATATAAATGTACATAATATACTGTATGTTTTTAACTGTGGTTAATTCTTTGGCTCAGGGCCCCGGGAATTTCGTCCCTATTGGAGAAAATAATAATATGGATAATAGAGACTCTGCATATTGAGTGATCCGTTTGAACAACCGGCACGAAAGTCAAACCCTCGAATATAAATAATTTAAGGTTTATTATTAGCAGCAGATATACACCCCCAAAAAATTCCATGGCAGGGCTATCTTGGCTGCCTGATCTCCATCCAACACAGGTAACAATCTTGTAATAGATAACATGTAATATATATGGACTCGAGAAGTTTAGGCTAAATATATTTGGAAACTTCCACGCTCGTCTGGCTGGCTTATCTTTCGCCATTTATTTTTAC